>JAABOM020072010.1:0-83313 GCA_011800125.2 Solanum clarkiae | reverse complement strand
TGCACAATGATTTTAGTTCATGAAAGTATGGTTGTTTTAGCATGTTTTGAGCTCTAAATCTTGGACCTAATGTTGGAATTGATGAGGGGTTTTGATGTGAATGTCTTAGGGGTGTTGCAAGGTGTTGATTAATGGTTTTACAATAAATTTTCTTGCATGATTTCTTCTCTAAATTGCATGGTCTTTTACCCCCATTACACACTCTCAAGGTGTTTGATAAAATGTTCGGATGTGGTTTCTTGAGGAGTTGAAGGTCCGAAGCATGGGATATGATATGATTGATGTTATGATGATGAAATAAGCTTACATTCATGGTAAATTCTATATAAAGTGTTGCATTAGACCATGCCTAATCCGGGGGGTCCTAGAACCCAGATAACCGAGATAGAGGTCTGTACCCATTAATCGAGGAAAGGGTTAGTACTTCTCCACCTAGTGATGAGGTGACATCATCACTAATTGAGATGGGGTTTTGTACTTATCAACCGAGGGAAGGGTTAGTACTTATCTACCTAGGTGATGGGATGACATTATCACCAAGGATTAGTACTTCACCACCTAAGTGATGGGGAGGCATCATTACTAACCTCAAGGGGTTTATACCTTGGAAATCTATCTTGGTATATCCTTCACATAGGATACTTTATATGAGCATGAGTTAATTAAGGACGTTTTACTTACTCATTGTTCATACATGCCATCTTTCTTTAATATGCCCATTACCTATTACTATGTATTTTTATCATGATATCTATTTCTTGTTGCATTACATCCCACATACTTAGTAAATTCAAATGTACTAACACATAATCTTGCCTACATGATATCACCATGTAGGAACCGATGCTCAAGTTTATCATACTCCCCCTCCACATGGCTAGTCGGTGCTATTCCGAGCTTGTTGGTGAGTCTTCCATTTCGGGGACCTTAGTCTATGATTTCTATTATCTATATATTGAGATAGTTTCTCATGTTCTATTTTGACTATGAGGGTGAGCCCGATTAATTTGTCTTGGCCCCCGCTCTATCTATGTATTTAGAAGTGTTTGTTGGACAAGTTGTGTAATTATGATATGAGCTTGACTCCTTGTCTCTTGATGATGTTGATTTACAAGCTACCCTTAGCCCCTTTTCCCCTTAGTATCATTTTATGTCTTATACATGCTTCCGCGACAAATGATGTGCAATGATAAGTTAAGAGGCTTGTTTGGGGTTCCTTCGGGGTCCCCATTCGCTATGTCACGTCTAGGCCCTAGGCTTGGGTCGTGACAATACGGTTGGAACACCCTATTAATCAGCTCCATAAATGTTGTAGGGGCGTTTGTCAAACCAAAGGACATAACCAGAAATTCATAGTGGCCATACCTGGTCCGGAAGGGTGTCTTGGGTATGAGTATGTACTTGTTCTTGATCATCATTTTGTTCAACTGCCTATAATCAATACACATCCTCATGGATCCATCCTTCTTCTTTACAAACAGGGCTGGGACACCCTATAGTGAAACACTAGGGCAAATAAATCTTTGCTCAATAGATCTTGAAGTTGCTGCTCTAGCTCCTTCAACTCATCTGGAGTCATCTGATAGGGAGTGCTAGAAATGGGCTTAGTGCCCGGCTCAATGTCAATAGGAAAATCAATGTCCCGATTAGGGGGGACTCTTGGTAGATCAGTAGGAAACACATTTGGAAACTCACTAACAATTGGAATAGATTTCATAGAAGGTGATTCAGCAACAGTATCACGAATAAAAGCAAAATAGGCCAAACACCCTCTATCAATCAACTTTTGAGCCCAAATATATGATATCACTTTACTAGGATAGGAACCCTTCAAACCAGTCCACACAATCCTCGATATGCCTGGCATGGCTAAGGTAACTGTCTTGGTATAACAATCTTGAATAATACGATACAAAGATAGCCAATCCATACCCAGAATAACATCAAAATCTACCATATCTAATATAATCAGATCTACGCAAGTCTCATAGCGCGCCAAAGTAATATGACAGGATCGATACAGCAGATCCATTACTAAGGGCTCTCCTATTGGGGTCAAAACATGAATAGGCACAAACATAGAATCACAAGGCAACTCAAAACCCAAGGAGAATTAAGCAGATACATATGAATATGTAGAGCCAGAATCAAATAACATATATGCAGGCAATCGCAAACCGAGACAATACATGTAATCACAACATCAGAGGCCTCAACCTCGGGTCTACTTGGGAAGGCATAACAATGTCTACCTCAACCTCCACTCAAAGAAGCTGCCCCTCTATCACCTAAATGAGCTGGAATGTCATCTCCTCCCCTTCCACTGATATATCCACCTTTATCAGTCTGACCTCTACCCCGGCCCCTAATCTGTGGGGCTGAACCTCTAGTTGGTGGTGCTGGATTCTGACTGGTACTGTGTTGTAGGAACAGTGGGGCCCAAAATGAGTCTACCCATGGCACTGTCGAACCAAATGATCGGGAGATCTATATCCATAGCAAGATCTAGGGGTCGACAGCTATTGTGAAAGAGTAGGAGGGATGTTGTAATCTCCCTGGCCCATGGGCCTCTACTGGGAATCGAATGAACTTTGACCTGAACTATAGGGATCACAGTGGGCCTTATTCTCTCTTTGAAGCTGGCAAGGCTGTATGAACCCTGCGATGCTAAAATAAAACTCCTCCTCTGACCATATCTTTGCCCCCGATGAGGTACTTGAGTATTTACTTGTTCTACGGACCCTTTTAGGGTCTTCAAACTCCTCTCTGCATCAACTCCACCTTCATGTTAGCACTAACCACTGGCTGGAAAGAAGCTCCATCTCCAGATACTCAAAATACAGACTATCTAATAGGAAAAACTATCCCTTTCATAGATTGAAGAACTCTCTCCACCTTGGTTGGAATTATAGCTGTAGCATGATGGGCCAACTGGAAAAACTTGATCTCGTACTCCAAAATAGTCGTAGTGCCCTATCTCGAACTCTTGAATCTCAATCGGATCTCCTTATGAACACTGCAAGGCACAAACTAATCACATAAGGCATCTAAAAATGTCTCCCAAGTCATCAGAGGAGACCCAACTGGAAGGGATCTTGTATACTCCTCCACCACTCCCTGGCTAGCCCACGGAGCTGGTGGGTGACTTATCTCACGCCACATGTTTCTACTAGTTCCACGACATCCAGTAACTCTCTACAAGTAGTCAAGAACTCATGAGCATCCTCGGTCTTCCTACCTTGAAACTAAGGTAGGTCCATCTTCTGGAATCTCTCATACCTCCATTGTTCATCATCAGTGAAGGCAGCTACCTGATGGAATCTTAACAATCGAAGCTGCTAGAGACTACTCTACCTGAACTTGGTCCACTGGGGCCTGCTGTCGATCCAGGTGTTGAAAGCCAACCCTAGTCTGTGAAGTACCAGAAGTGTCAGCTGGGCCACCTGTCTGTCCCAAAGTCTCCAGCACACCTAAGACTCTCAAAAGTGTATCATGAAGTAGTGGCACTGCAGCAGTCACAAGGAACCATCTTCTATCTAGGCTCGACATCTAGCTTGAGCTAGATGCCTCGCTCATATTCTCTCATCGGTGCGGCCCCTTAACCCTGGCCTCTAGCTCCTCCTTGGGCTCGACTCCTACCCCTAGTTGATCTCTCGATAGAAACATCAGAGGCGACCTCCCATTGTCCTGTAACAGTAGTAACTCTGATGCTAGCCTTCTATCCAAAGGACAGACAAACATTCAGTACCAAACCTATTCATGGATAAACCCAAATGAAGCAAAAAAGAGTTTTCTATGAGCCTTCATAGCCTCTCAAGGACAAGCAATGGACGTCTCTGCACCGATACTCAAGACTCTACTATATTGGGCTTATACACATGTGAGACCTATGAACCTAGGGATCTGATACCAAATTGTCATGATCCAAAATCCGAGTATGATGTCACTTACCTAATACACCAAGGCGAGTCGGCCAAAAACCTAACAACTTAACGATTATGGTAAAAATAGAAAATAATAGACTAACAAAGATAGATAAGTGGAAGAAATCAAAATACAACCATCCCAAGAGCTGGTGTCACATGTGTAAGCCTCTAAGTATTACATGCTCAAATGAAATACAAGTTTTAACGTATGGTCCTTAAATAGAACAAAACTTGATAGTAGAATCTCTAAACGTTTGTCGAAGGAACAAGCAACTACCTCTCAATAGATCCCAAAACTCGATCCAAGAATAATCAGAAAGCTAGCAAGGTGGACCAGGCTCCCAACCTACAACAACATAACAAAGAGTGAGCACCAAACAATTAGGTATGCAATGAAATTATGATACCTCATACTTCGATCCTCACATGTACCTATGTTTCAAGCCTTATTCTTAAATGTGGGAAGTGTATTAGGGTCATAAGAAACCTCTACTACTTAGTTGAAATCAAAATTTTCCTATAAATTGAGTTTCTAGTGTTGGATTATACAAGAGTCAATATTAAAAAAATCATAAATCTTAGCACACAAAAAATTAGGTGGCCCATGACCTACCAAATGAAAGGTCTTTGAATTAGCTTTCCAACCTAACTGGTTTCACTTAATATGGAGTTCAGAGTTAAAAATTATGACTATTTTACTGGAGACTGTTAGAGACAGAGTTGTTCTACGAAACCCTATTATGGGCCGTGGATTAAAGTACAACTCGTTTGCTAACTCATGGGAAAAGTTCCTAAAAGTTCAATTCTTGGTTCCAGACTTTATGAACCCATCTATGGGTCGTATAACCTTCTATGGGCTATAGAATGGGCTCGTGAAAGTGTACCAGAGACCTGACGGTTGATGTGATGAATTGAGTTGACCAATGTCCAATGAGACTAGATGACTGAGTTAACCATAGGGTTGATGTCTTATGAACATATTGAGTCTTGGGAGGAAGCACTAAATTGAGTGAGAGTAAGTCCAACTTGAACTCAATAACTATGTAGCCGGCGTAGGAGAGGATTAAACCATAAAACAAGATGTTTCCTATTGTCCCAAAATGAGGACTTGATGTTACAAATTTTGGATCCATTGATGGGATGTCCTATACCCCAGCAAGGTATTGGATAGATGTGGCAATGATATTGCTTTGTTGTATCATCACCGGCTCATAGGTGATGTTGTCAAGTAGAGAAACTCCCAAATATGCCTTGGTAGTACTCTAAGCAAATGGGACATAGATGATAGATGAGTAGTCATCGTCTAAACTACAGTCATACTACAGGCTCTTAACATGATGATTGAGTTTCCTACTTCTTTAGTTGAGCTATTTGACTTGATGTTATACTTTCTTTATATGTTTTGTTCTGTCATTTTACATACTTATATATTCCACGTACTGACGTCCATTTGAGCCTATATCTTTTCATGATGCAGAGACAAGTACTAGAGGTCATCAATAGGTGCCTCAGTGACTACCTACTTGCATTCAGCTGACTGGTGAGTCCTCCCCTGCTTTCAGAAGATATAATGTCTTTTCCTTCTAGCTTTGAGTTTTAGCCTTTTATTTTATTTTTAGGTAGCCATGGGTCTGTCATTGACACCACCTAATCAGATGTTTTAGAGGCTTTATAGACTAGATTATTGAGTTGTGATTAGATGTTATTATTGACTGGTTTCTTTCACACTAGTCTGTCTTAGTTGATGGATAGACTGTTTGGCCTTTTGCCATTGGTTTTCATTTCATCATTACTTTTCATTTAAGTATTCTTATTTGTGGATGTCTTCCGCTACTAGAATGTGATTGAACAAATGTGATGAAGCTAAGTAGTTTACTTGGGACTAGAAATAGTCTCTGAGTGTCGGCCACGCCAAGGGTACCCTCCCTTGATATGACAAAAATGTAAATAACCCAAGGTAAAGTAATGAAGAACACAAGCAACTCCTTAAATTCCAACCACGATCCATCGAACTACGACCATGCACTCCAAAAAGTCCTAACAGAATATAATATACATTTCACAATAAGTATAGTAATACTAATTACATGGCATAATATCTCAATACACAAGTTTATAAGTAGATCCATTACTTACTCAAAATCAGGAATACAGAACGTATATAATTTGTTAAACAATATACAACTAATATCAGTCAGATAAGGTACGAGATGAAGTGTATACTAAGAAATATGAATTATGGATTCAATATCAAATAATTGTGATGTATGTCTGTCTTGTGATACACATCCGCTGACCAGATCTACCTCAGTCTGAGCCCATGGGGGCTACAAATGGACCTTGTATTCATCGTAATCAGTTTCCTTCGTCAATAACTTTCATATCTAGCCGGATTCATTTTCCTTCAACTTTTCATTTTTTCTTTCTTTTCTTTTTCACTAGCTGGAAACATTTTCCTTTGGCTTTTGATCATCAATAGAACATCAAGCAAGCATATAATAATAACACATTAATCATGTTAAAGGAAATAGAGTATATAAGATGTCCATATTTTTCATGTATATCAACAATAGATATCGAATAATTCTCAAGTGTCTCAATATCTCCACAGTACAAATATATCAATTGTATCACAATATATGCACCATCTCGCTATCAGTATCAAACGATTCACTAGATCACATAGGGTACAAATCCACTATTAATTTATAAGTTAATATATTACCATAAGAATAATCATTAACTTCAAAATATCATGATCAAACCTATGATGATACAATTCTACCTCTAACGTATTCAATTCCATACACATAGGAGTATACAAGGTTCATTCATACTAAACAAAAGGTTAGAGGTCTACTTGCCTCAAATAAATCTTGAATCAAGTAGAAATTACTACCTTCCTCCTTCTACGGTACTCCAACTTACCAAAATCTATTCAAATATAGCATCACAATGATATACCAAATCTAATGATACTAAAATCAATCAATTCAGATGAAAAAAGAAAAATGGTAAAAAAATCTCATGCTAGAAAATGTAGCCGAAATCTGAAAAGTAAAGCATGAAAATATTCCCAAGGTGACAAGGAGTTTGACAGTGAAAACGGCTTTGAACACAGAGCTAAAATGAGGGAGAATTCGACTATTAAAATTTGAAAATCAAAGTCCGAGAAATCCCTAATTTATATCGTTAAAATCCCAAAATTATAAGTTAAAAACACTAGTTAATCAATGAAAATCAATGCAATAGGTTAGAAATAAGTTGCCCAATCGAATTGTCTTGAAAATTCTTGAAAGCTCTCATGAAAACGAAGCTTTAAGGGTTGAAAAGGTGGAAAAGAATTTAATGTCTTTTAAAAATTGAAACTGTTTAGGCATTTTATGTACTCCGCGAACACGGATCCATATCCACGAACGCGGAGATTTTGGAGACTTAACACTCCACGAACACGGAGTTATGGCTGACCATACTCCGCAAATGCTGAGGTCAATTGCCATTACACTTCTCAAACGTAGAGGGGTCCATGCAAACGCGAAGAAGGGTACTAATTGCACTAGAAACAACCACACACCAACACACAATACAAAAACTCATGAACTGAACTTTCGGAAGTCATTTGGAATCTCATGAATGCAAACCAAATATGAAACCCTGCCATAAATGACGATCCAAGCTCAATGGAACCGTCAGAATTTGAGTCTGGGACTCATTAGACCAAAACCCGCAAAAGATCATTTAAACTAGTTTCAGACTGAGAAACTCAAAATATTTACGGAAGCTCTAAAAATTACTATAAAGCCATATCTAGCATTAATTTCACCATTCGGAATGACTAGAGCTGACAGAATTTCAATATGAGCCCTCGAACTCCGGATGTTGACTAAAGTCAAACCTATGATCCAAAATGAACTAGAAATGCAACTCTAGGCCTAAAATCACCATTCTAACTTCGAATTCAGTTCTGTAATTTTTGCTAGACTAGATTAGGCATTTCGGAACTGATGAAATTGACGGAATTGAATTTTGACACTTGAAACTCAAAACGTCCTCAAAACTCAAAATTTTCAACTTATAACCATTTAGAACTCTTTTTGCAAACTTCTACTTTTTACAAGATTTTCAAAATTCGGCTTTTAGACTCAACAAAAAATAATCCATGACAACTTTCAGGAAAAGCAAAATGGTAATTTGGTTGGAAATGCCAGAAATGACCTTCAAGGTCATTACACTTGGTGAAGTCTCTCTTCAATAGCAAACTCGTCTAACTCCTTAAACGTGAATTGTATGGTTGGTTCCCCATGTACACATTGGATAGACTTTTATTGTGTTTTCGGCACAAATTGTGTGTGTAAACTCGACATAATGTAAAGCTCAGAAATCAGAAGACAAAATAATAGGGAAAGTAAAGAGGAGAAATTGAAATTATCTGCAGAGAAAAACTAATTGGGTTATTTTATTCAATACGGTAGAAAGCCTAACATAGACTTACAGGATTTGTGGAGTCATACTCCCACTAAACAACTAACATGCCAATTTCCCTAAACTCTAGGAAAAGAAATCTGCCATACTAGAAACTAGGAAAAGCATTACGTGTGCTAACAAAAGAGCAAAGTAACAACCAACTAAAAAATAGCTACTGCCAAAGACTGAGTCAAACTAGAAAAATGAGCTGATGTTTAAGGATTTTAACACCTCCTCTTGACATCAACTCTCATCTTAGCTATGCCTAGCTTCTGACAAAAACTTTCAAACTTATTGAAACTTAAGCCTTCTGTGAACAAGTCAGCAACTTGTTTCTCTGTGTTAATATGCTTCAAGTCAATCTCTCCTTGCAATACCTTTTCCCTGATGAAATGGTAGTGCATTTTAACATGCTTCATTCTTGCGCGAAAAATATGATTTTCAGCCAAATTGATTGCTGATTGATACAAGGAAACTGTATAGCCAACAAGTTGTTGTAAATCCTTCATCAACCGCATAATCCATATACTTTCTTGAGCTGTGACCGCTGCTGCCTGATACTCTGCTTCTGTGGTTGATAACGACACTGTTGGCTGCCTCTTTCTGCACTAAGAAATTGCTCCAGCTCCGAGCTTAAACACAAAGCAAATAGTAGAACGACGGGTGTCATGGTCTCCTGCATAATCAGAGTCACAATAACTGACCAACTTGCATTCTTCACATTTCTTGTATAAAAGGCCATAATCAATTGTACTTTTCACAAATCTTAGAATTCTCCTAACAATCTCCATATGCTGCTTCTTTGTCTTGTGCATGTAGCGACTCATCACACCAATTGCAAAGGAAATATCCGATCGAATCTGAGTTAAATAGATCAGACTTTCTACCAATTGTCGATACATCGCGAAATCTTCTAAATCTTTTCCTTCATGTGCACACATCTTGGCATTTGGTTCAATTGGAGTTGCAATTGGCTTGCATTCCAGCATTCCAAATTTCTTCAACAAGTCTCCGGAATACTCTTTCTGCTGAAGAATGATTCTTCCTTGAGTAAGACCAACCTCTAGACCAAGAAAATGATTAAGCTGTCCAAGTTCTTTCATATGAAATCGGACAGATAATTTTTCCTTTGTTTGAGAAATTTCTTTTTCATCATCACCATTTACAATCAAATCATCGACGTATGCTAGCACTATAGCTAACTTCCCTTCGTCGACTTTGACAAACAAACTTGAATCTGCAGATGTAACTAACTAACCAGTTTGAGTTAAAAATTCAACAAAATTACCATACCAAGCCCTTTGGCGATTGCTTTAATCAATAGAGCGCCTTCAGTAGCTTACAAACATACCCAGGATGTTCTTTATTCTGAAACCCATTGGTTGATCGATGTGAATCTTCCGGTCCAGCTCCCCATGTAAAAATGCATTTTTAACCTCTATTTGCCACAAATTCCAATCTTTACTAGAAACAAGTGCAAGTAAGACTCGCACAGTTGTAAACTTCGCCACTTAACTGGAAGTTTCATCATAGTCCAAACCATATTCTTGAGTAAATCCCTAAGCTACCAAATGAGCTTTATGCATCTCTATCAACCCATCTGTGCAACATTTTATTTTCTAAACCCATCTGCAAGATATAGACTTCACATCTTTTGGCTTCGACACAAGTTCCCTAGTTAGATTTTGTTCTAATGCAACAATCTCCTCCTCCATCGCTCTATTCCATGCTAAGTCCTGAGATGCTTCTTCAAAGCTTTCAGGTTCTTTTCCAGATTCATCTTCTACTACTGCTACATTGGCATATTTGGGGTTTTGCCTCTGAATCCATTCTGACCTTTTTGTTTGAGATTGTGGAGCAGCTGGTACTTCTCTGTTACTTGTCTTACTGCCTTCACATGGTGGCTGGTGAACAACTAATTCCTCAAAATCATGAGTTGTACCCTTTTCCACATCGGCATCTTCACTTGATCGAAAATAAGCAATATGCGACTTATTTTTTATGTAAGTTTGGTCTGGTATTATCTCCTTTTCGGCAGACCTCCACAAAGAAGTTTCATCAAATACAACATGTCGTGATGTATAACACCTCCTAGTTGTAGGGTCACAACATTTCCACCCTTTTCTTTGATTATCATAGCCTACACAAATACATCTGAAAGCTTTCTTGTCCATTTTGCTACGTTAATGATCAGGTATAAAAACATAGCATACACATCCAAGTACTCGCAAGTAACTAACATTAGCTTTCATACTCCATAACTTCTCAAAAGATGAAAGAAAACTTAACCTTTGTTGAGGAAGTCTATTGATGAAAAATGCTGCAGTCCTCATTGCTTCTGCCCAAAATCTTCCTGGAACATTTTTGGCATGTAACATAGTGTGACATTTCTCCTAAATACCTATTCTTTCTTTCTACGACGCCATTTTGCTGCAGCGTGTATGCACAAGAATATTGATGACGAATTCTGCATTTCCTTAGGTATTGAGAGAAATCAATTGATTTGTTTTCCTCTCCATTATCTGTTCTTAAACAACAGATTTTCTTGCCCACTTCTCCCTCAACTGTTTCCCTGAACTCTTTAAATTTATTAAAGGTATCAAATTTTTCTTTCATAAAGAAAACCCAGGCATACCTAGAGAAATCTTCAATAAAAGTCACCATGTACTTCATTCCATTATTTGATGATTTCTTAACCAGTCCAAACACATTAGAATGAACCAATTTTAATGGTTCATCAGTTTTAAATTTTGACTTTTCAAACGGTAACAAATGAGCTTTACCATATTGGCATCCTGAACAAACAATGTCCATTCTTACTTAAAGTTGAGGAAGACCCTTGATCATTGACTTCTTCATCATCACACTTAGCTTGGAATAACTTACGCGACCCAATCTAGCATGCCACAGATCAGCAGTCTCATTATTTTTCATCTTTTCGACATATGCAGACTCGGAAGACATCACATAGACTGACTCTAGCCTACTCCCCTTCATAATTGGATTTTCTAAGTTCTTGAGATTGTGATATATCCTCATGTCATCAGGATCAAATAGAACATAATTTCCAGATGTTGTTAATTGTGACACTGAAAACAAGTTTTTCTTCATACCTGGAACATGATAGACATTTTGAAGTGAGATCTTATTGGCCTCTTGTTAAAGAGAAACTGCCATCTTACCTATATGAGCTACCGGTAACCTTGAATTATTAGCTGTCATCACAGCACGACTACCCTTGTATATTGATGGATTCTGCAATTTTTATTTGTCACCTATCATATGATTTACACAACTCGAATCAACGATCCAGTCATTCTCATGATCAATTGATTCAGATATTGTCATTGTAATTGATAAGTCCTCCTCTTCTACAACCAAAAATGCTTCAGCATCCCAAGCATCTTCGCTTTTCTCATTTGAATTGGACGTAGCAGCATTAATTTCCACAGACTGTTTCTTGGACCAATAGTCCTTTTCCATATAACCCTTCTTCCTATAATTGTAACACTTTCTATCGAATCTTTTGTCATTCTTGTGATTCTTCGAAACTTCTCTTGTGTGAAAATTTCCATCTCCATGGAATATTTTCTTCTTGGATCCACCAGTAGTATGATGCTTGATGTTCTTGCTTTTGTTGGTGTAGAGTGTTTCTTCCTTATTTTTCACCGAGAGTCCTGCCATTTGCTTTGCCATAGCTTATTGGCCAGCAAGCAAGTTTTCAAACTCAACAAGTGATGGCTGATTTGGCCATCCCTGTACAGTGGCAACGAAACCTCTATATTCAGGTCTCAAACCATGGATAATCTGAAATTTTGTGACATATCCTCTTGACTTTGTGAAAGTACTAGGCTATTGTTCTATCATGTTGCTCTATTGATAGTAACTCACTCTCCAAAAGTTATAACCTTGCTTCATTCTTCTTTGAGAAAAGTGCAGCAAATGTGTCCCAGGCTTCTTTCGGCCTTTTTGCGTCATGAACATACTCCAACACATCTTCATCGACTGTTGTTTTGAGCGCAAATATTGCTTTGCCTCGTTTGATCTTCCACTTCCGCATCTTTCCATTTGCATTCTCTTCCACAGTTTGTGTAAAATTGCTTCTGTTGGCAACTTTCCAGCAATCTTGGCCTTGCATATAGGACATTATACAAGTTGCCCATGTATTATAATTTTGATTATTGAGCTTTTTGATTCGGCCAACTACATGAAAATAATTCATTGTGCTGGCTCGGATACCAAATTTAAAGCTCAGAAATCAAAAGACAAAATAACAGGGAAAGTAAAGAGGAGAGACTGAAATTATCTGCAGAGAAAAACTAACTGGGTTATTTTATTCAATACGGTAGTAAGTCTAATATAGACTTACAGGATATGTGGAGTCATACTCCCACTAAACAACTAACACACCAATTTCCCTAAACTCTAGGAAAAGAAATATGCCATACTAGAAACTAGGAAAAGCATTACGTGTGCTAACAAAATAACAAAGTAACAACCAACAAAAAAAAATAGCTACTGTAAAGGACTGAGTCAAACTAGAAAAATGAGCTGATGTTGCACGATTTTAATGATATGGGCATTTTAGATATGATTTATGCAGCATATGTGGATTTCAATATTTGCTCTTCCTCAGTCAAAGGCTGAGGAGAGGATGAAGAAGCCATGGAATGCTTTAAGAAACCATCCAAGTTGTCTACAGAGAGAGAGAGAGAAAATGTTTTAGGTTTTTGGCAACTAAAATAAAATGTATTCTTGTCAGAAGTTAAGACTGCAAGTAAGTCCGATTTTTTCATTTTCAGACAAGGAGACTCCAAGTAAATATTTTTTTCAGTTGCTTGAAATTTGTGGACTTCAAGGTGATCACGTAGTAGTTTGTGTCTTGTATGATTGTTGATACATTACAATGACATGGCTAATATATACACAGTTATCAGAAGAGACCTTCATGTGGTATGTATTTACTTAAACAAGTATATTAACTGTTCCAATGAGTTATTGTGTCAGCACACATACTTATTCCCCTTCTTAGATTTTCTTGAGTTAGGAAAGGTCTGTGTAAGGCAATCCAAGTGAAAGTACTACTTCCAATGATGCCTAATTATTGTATTCTCATGGCGATTATTTGCTTCTGTGTTGTTCAGTATTCTATTTTACTGTAAAGTTTATCATTATGTGATTGTGTTGAATCATGGTGAGCACTCTTTCAATCTCCAATGAGAAAAGTGCTTCTGATCTCTAGGTTACATTTATTCCTTGTTCTACAACCAGCCACAGTGGCCACTCAGCTAATCACTAAGCATCAAGGGCAAGCTCGGTGCACTAAGCATCAAGGGAATATCCAGTGCATTAAAACTTCTGCTATACGTAGGGTCCAGGGGGGCCCGACGACGAGGGTCTATTGTACATAGGCACATAACCTTACCTTGTATTTCTGTCAGAGGCTGTTTCCAAGGCTTGAACCAATGACCTCCTAGTCACATTGTAGTATCTTTACCAGTTACTCCAAGAATTTCCTTTATCACAAAGTATCAAGATAATGTAAAAATATGAAATGACCCCCCAAAAGTGCTCGAAAATGTGTCTAGGAAGTGCCTGAAATCGTAATTTCTATAGATCTAAAAATTCGTTCGTTATTTCAAAAATCTAACTTCATATTCTTGTTCAGGGGGCAAAATTGAGTGGGGGATGGGTCCAACCCTGATTTAAGAGCAAACGACTAGCAGTTTCACTTTTTGTAAATTTTGATTTTCAGAACCGATCCGTGATAGAGCCGCGACGTGCAGCTGTTGTGGACCATTGTAAGTTTGTCCTCCATGATAGGTCCACATCGCGAACCAGACATAGACCTGTGTAATTTTTGCCAGTTATTTTCTGTGTGGTCCAAGACTTTTGGGTCTTGAACCTAAGTGTTCCCAAATGTGTATTTATGTATACTTATCCATATTTCACCCTCATATCATCCTAAACATTTCTCAATACTCACTCAAAGCCTTAGTCCTATATTTCTACCAAGATTCAAGTCTCAAACCCTCATCCAAATTTCAAGGTTCTCGTTCAAGCTTCAAATCTCCATCTCCAATCTTCACCAAGAGTTCATCTCCAAGCTAAGTTATGTGTGTTTCAACCATTGAGTCCTTTCACCTATGGTGTCTAATCCTCTTTTCTACTTAAATTGCATGATTTAACATTGATTTTACATGTGGGTTTTGTATATTAAGAAATTTACTATACAGTGATTTGAGTTCGTGAAAGTATGGTTGTTTTAGCATGTTTTGAGCTATGAATCTAAGATCTATTATGAGATTTAATGAAAGGTCTTGATATATATTACTTGAGGGGTTACAAAGTGCTGATTAATAGTTTTAAATAGGATTTACTTGCATGTTTTCACTCTTTAATTGCATGGTTTTAAACTAGCTCTACACACTCACTAATTGTTTGATAAAATATCCGGGTTAGGGTTCTTGAGGAATTGTTGGTCCAATGCTTGTATTATGAGTTGAATGACTATATGATGATTAAAGGGATGTATATAGGAGTGTTTAAAAACTGTAAAGTACCTATGTTATTGCAAGTGAATTAGTGGGCTTTCATGTGGTCATATCCTTGGGGATTGTGATTAGTTATTGTGTTCTTACGCTAATACCTACGCAACTAGAAGGGGTTATGAACTATGTTATATGATTTACCCTTTGGTGCAAGATGAATTCCTACGTGTAGGGGTTATGAGCTATGTTATACACCTTACCCTCATGTACGAATGTTATGTTACCCTTGAAGGGGTTATGACACTCTTTATGAGGTTATATTACTCTTTATGAGGTCATGCTACTCTTTATGAGGTTATGTTACTCTTTATGAGGTTATGCTACTCGTTATGAGTTTACGTTACTCTTTATCTACTCTTTATGAGGTTATGTTACTCTTTATGAGGTTATGCTACTCTTGATGAGGTTATGTTACTCTTGATGAGGTTATGCTACTATTGATAAGGTTATGTTACTCTTTGTGAAGTTATGTTACTCGTGATGAAGTTATGTTACTCTTGATTGAAATTATGCCATGTAGCTCACACGAAGGGGTTGTGAACCATGCTATCTCTTTACCCTCATGTGCTACTCATTACCTACTAGAAGGGGTTATGACCTATGCTATATCCCTCACCCTCTAGTACAAGGTATTTGAATGATCTAATCATGTCACCTTATTATATTAGTAAGCTATGTATGTATGTATGATTATTTTCAAGCATGTTTTACTTCAAGCATCATGCATGCATGCCATATTGCTATGTACTCCTTTATTGCCTAATTATGCATTTTGATTATGTGCCTATTTCTTGTTGCATTGTACATTCAAACGTACTATTGCATACTCTATGCCTACATGATATCACTATGTAGGAACCGGTGTTCCGCTTGAGAATCTCCACCCACGTGGCTAGTAGGGTTTACTCAAGCTTGTTGGTGAGTCCTCCATTCTGGGGATGTTGCTTGTGATCTCATGCTACGTTTTAAGACTATCTTTCTTTTATGTATGTATTAACTATGAGGGTGATCCAGGTTGTTTGTTTGGCCCCTGCTCTTATCTATGTAGTAGAGATGTTGTTGGACATGATATGCATTATGCTTGAGCTTTGACTCACTTATGATATTCAAGCTATTTAAGTATATCTCTCTCCCATAGTCCTAATTCCTCTTGCTTGTGTTTATTATGATGTCTTATATTGCTTCTGCGACCAAGGATGTGCAATGATATGCTGTGAGGCTTGTTTGGGGTTCCTTCGGGTTCCCCATTCGCCGGTCACATCTCGGCCCTAGGCTTACATCATGACAAAGATAGTATCAGAGTGTTAGATTATTAGATCCTCGGAGTCCAATACATCGCGTCGATTAGAGTCTTATTCATGGTTGTGTTGTGCACCACAACTATGAGTAGGAGGCTATGAGACGTTTTAGGAAATGTTTTCCTTCTTCATATTCTAAGTCGTGCTATAAAGTTGAAGTAAGTTTCCCCCCTAACAATTGTTCCTTGACATGCTAGTTGATCATGCCTATCCTAAGAGGGGGAACAACCTGCGTTCCCGAGGGACAATCGGCTAATGGAAAGCTTCTAGAGACTCGCACTTTGCTTGCTCAAGTTGTGGCAAACCAAATCGACGAAGGGGCCCAACCTCCTCATGCCCCTACACCGGCTTCTCAGGTGAGAGACTTCATGAGGATGAACCCGCTGGAGTTCTATGGGTCAAAGGTGGGTGAGGACTCACAAGAGTTTGTTGATGAGATTTATAAGGTATTGGCTATCATGGGTATTAGATCAGAAGATAAGAAAGAGGTGGGGGCCTACCAACTCAAGGGGGTAGCTCATACATGGTATAACGAACAGAGTGAGGAGAAGGGAATCAATAATATGGTGCTTTGGGAGGAGTTCAAGGTGGCTTTCCTTAGTCGGTTCTTCCCTTTTGAACTTAGTGAAGCCAAATTGATAGAATTCGTGAATTCGAGACAAAGGTCAATGAGTGTGAGGGAGTATGCCCTCAAGTTCAACCAACTCCTAAGTATGCTCCTCACTTGGTTGCCGACCTAAGGGCTAGAATGAGCAAGTTCGTGATGGGTGTGTCTGACTTGGTGAGTGAAGAATGCCACTCTGCTATGTTGATTAATGACATGGATTTGTCTCGCTTGATGACTTATGTCGAACAAATGGAGGAGGAGAAGTTGAGGAATAGAAGGGGTGATGAGGCCAAAGGTCTCGATTTGATGGTGGCTCCCAAGATCTAGAGTCCGACGATGCTCTAAGCAAGAGGGTTGTTGAGAATAGGGTGTCAAATCCAAGGTTCCAAGGAGGTGATCATTGGATGAGTTTCCCTAGGTTCCTACAATGTGGAAGGCATTATCATGGAAAATGCTTAAAGGATTCAAGTGCATGTTATGGGTGTGGGAAAGAAGTCACAATGCTTATTGATTGCCCTTATGTCCAGAACAAGAACATGGAAGGTCGTCTCAAGGTCAAGGTGGCATGTGAGTCAAGAGATCCAAAGGTAGGTATGTTGATCAAGGGGGTGCTCCAAGACATAATCATTTCTATGCTCTTCAAATAAGGCAAGAAGTAGATGAGGCGCCCGATGTTGCTACCTGTAAGTTGAGATTTCTTTTTTGTTGCTAGTGGGCTTCATGTGTGTTCCGGATGGTTATGTAGACTTTTGGATTAGTGAGTCTATTATTTCTTGAAAGGTTTATGAGAATTGTTCCATGGTTACGTTGCATTTGGTTCTTGACTTATGGTTTTGTTGGATTAGATATGGTGGATTTTGATGATTATTCTTGGGATGTATTTATTTGTATGCATGTTGTGTCTCCATTGATGGTAGGGCCCAAGGGGTTAGATTCCAACTCTCTAATAACTTGTTCTTAAGTGGAGGCTTGTAAGGTGGTTGTAAAGGGGTAAATTCGTTTCTTGTCTTAAGACATGTGGCTATCATGAATAGGTTCTTTAATCCCTACCTTGTCATTTTGTGGGGGTCGTTAGTGATGATGTGTTGATTGTTTCTAGGAGCGAGGAGGAGCTTGTAAATCATTTGAGGGTGATGTTGTGAATTCGGAGGAGGTGAGGTTACTTGTTAATTATGGAAAGTGGAGACCTTGGGGTGGTAAGAAGGTGGTTGGAGAAGTTCACCAGTTGACTAGGTTGGGTGAGGTTTAGAATGGTGGTGTAGTGGCTTTGATGGTTCCGAATCTTGTATGGTTCAAGGGGTCTAGTTAATAAGGCTTTGATTTTTGTCTTGATAAGAGTTGGGGTTCTTGGTGAGAAATGGTAGAGAGGAGGTCTTCTCCCAAGGGGAAGATGGTGACTTTTGGTATTAAGTGGTATGTGTGTATATTTAAAGTTGATTGATAATGATGTGGTGTTCGTAAGGCCCTTTGGAAGGTTCGTCTAGTCAAAAGTGTCTCTCGGGAAGCGGGCATGGAGAAATTATATCTGTAACTCTTTTATTCTTTTAAAGATTATGATGGCATGCCAAGTCCTTTTCATGATTCCAAGCCTTATGTTTCCGCCCCTATGTCATTTGCATACATCTACGTTTATGTTAACAAGTTCATGACGATTGTTGGCGCTTATGTTGATGTTTTGAAAATAGTGTTCGAAATTTATTGTTGCATTCTTATTGGGGCTGATTTGTTCATGTTCAGTCTTATCATATATATTTCTTTGACATTCGGGGACGAATGTTCCCAAGAGGGAAGATATTGAAATGACCCCAAAAGTGCTTGAAAATATGCCTGGGAAGTGCCTGGAATCGTAATTTCTATATATCTAAAAATTTGTTCGTTATTTCAAAAATACGACTTCATATTCTTGTTTAGAAGGAAAAATTTAATGAGAAATAGGTCTAACCCCATTTTAAGAGCAAACGATTAGCAATTTCATTTTTCGTAAGTTTTGATTTGTAGAACCGATCTACGACAGAGTCACGACGCGCATTTGTCGAGGACCATTATAAATTTTTCCTCTGCAATAGGTTCCCCTTGCTATCCATACGCAAACCTGTGTAATTTCTGCCCAGTTATTTTCTGTGCAGTCCAAGACTTTTGGGTCTTGGGTCTAAGTATTTCCAAACCCATACTTAGCCATATTTCACCCTCATATCATCCTAAACATTTTCCAATATTCACTCAAACCCTTAATCCTATATTTCTCTCAAGATTCAAGTCTCAAACCCTCATCCAGATTTTAAGGTTCTCGTTCAAGCTTCAAGTCTCCATCTCCAATCTTCACCAATAGTTCATCTCCAAGCTAAGATATGTGGGTTTCAACCATTGGATCTTTTCACCCATGGTGCCCAATCCTCTTTTCTACTTAAATTTCATGTCTTAAAGTTGATTTTACATGTGGATTTTGTATATTAAGAAATTTACTATGTTGTGATTTGAGTTCATGAAAGTATGGTTGTTTTAGCATGTTTTGAGCTATGAATCTAAGATCGATTGTGAGATTTGATGAAGGGTCATGATGTATGTTGCTTGAGGGTGTTACAAATTGTTGATTAATGGTTTTACATGGGATTTACTTGCATGTTTTCTCTCTTGAATTGTATGGTTTTACACTAGCACTACACACCCGCTAAGTATTTGATAAAATGTCTGGGTTAGGGTTCTTGAGGAATTATTGGTCCAATGCATGTCTTATGAGTTAAATGACTATACGATGATTAAAGGTATATATATATGTATATGAGTGTTCCTATGTTATTGCAAGTGAATTGGTGGGCTCTCATGTGGTCATATCCTTGGGGATTGTGATGAGTTATTGAGTTCTTGTGCTAAGACCTATGCTACTAGAAGGGGTTATGAACTATGTTATATGCTTTACCCTCTAGTTCAAGGGTAATTCCTACATGTAGGGGTTATGAGCTATGTTGTACACCTTACCCTCATGTATAAATGTTATGTTACCCTTGATGGGGTTATGATACTCTTTATGAGGTTATGTTACTCTTTATGAGGTTATGCTACTTTTTATGAGGTTATGCTGCTCTTGATGAGGTTATGATACTCTTTATGAGGTTATACTACTCTTGATGAGGTTATGTTACTCTTTATGAGGTTATGTTACTCTAGATGAGGTTATGTTACTCTTGATTGAGGTTATGCCATGTAGCTCACACGAAGGGTTTATGAACCATGCTGTCTCTTTACCCTCAAGTGTTACCCATTACCTATTAGAAGGGGTTATGACCTATGCTATATCCCTTACCCTTTAGTATAAAGTATTTGGATGATCTAACCATGTCACCTTATTGTATTAGTAAGCTATGTATGTATGATTATTTTCAAGCATGTTTTACTTCAAGCATCTTGCATGCATTCCATATTGCTATGTACTCATATATTGCCTAATTATGCATTTTGATTATGTGCCTATTTCTTGTTGTATTGCATCCTACATACTTAGTACATTCAAACGTACTATTGCATACTCTATGCATACATGATATCACCATGTAGGAACCGGAGTCCCACTTGAGTATCTCCACCCACGTGGCTAGTATGGTTTCACTCAAGCTTGTTGGTGAGTCCTCCATTCTGGGGACGTTGCTTATGATCTCATGCTATGTTCTAAGACTATCTTTCTTTTATGTATGTATTAACTATGAGGGTGACCTCAGTTGTTTGTTTGGCCTCCGCTCTTATCTCTGTAGTTGAGGTGTTATTGGACATGATATGTATTATGCTTGAGTTTTGACTCATTTATGATATTCAAGCTATTTAAGTATAAATCTCTCTCTCCCATAGTCCCAATTCTCCTTGCTTGTGTTTCTTATGATGTCTTATATTATTTTCGCGATCAAGGATGTGTAAAGATATGCTATGAGGCTTGTTTGGGGTTCCTTCCGGTTCCCCATTCGCCGGTCACGTCTAGGCCCTAGGTTTGGGTCGTGATGAAATCTCCATTAAATATGAGTCGTCCAACCATGTCCATCACATCTTGACGTTCTTCAAATGAACTTTGAAATTAACTAGATTCTGGAACTATTACATTAAGTTCCCTCCTATTTAAGATTTTCTTGAGAGCCTTAAGTAAGATTTCTGTTCCTACCCCATTCTTAAGTCCCCCGGCCCCAAACAAAACAAATTGTGCAAGAACAGATAACAATTTTGCTTTAAATGTTAAAATTGTCTATATTAACAACTGGTTGATAAATATGTAAAGAAATAGTTAATATTATCATAGATCATAAGATTCACACTCATCCATCTATAGATTAATGTTATACTCGTAAAACACTTGTCTTTTAACTGCATATCAAGTCGAGCATAATAATATGTTCTGCTGTCAGTTGAACATCTGCAAAAGTAGCATTTCACTGTCACATTAGGCACATTATTTATTTAACTAATCTAAAAAAATCCAAAGTAAATTAGTGAGGAGTATATGCACCTTCCCAACAGGCTCCCTCTAGACAAATAACCCACCGGCAATACCTCACTATGCCTGTAATATGATGGTCGAGGCTCAATGTTTCTGGCTGAAATAAGAATGAGTTGAAACTAATTGACAAAGCTATTCTGTGTGTTAAATAGTGTTCGATACAGTGAAAGTAGACAAGTAACCCACAAGCCATATCTCACTAGTGCTGTTATATAGTGGTCGAGGATCAATACATCCAGCTGAAATAAGAACGAAGTCCTGAAACTAGACTGCAAAACCATCCCGTAAGAACAGTCAATAATTAGTCATTAAAACTGTCAAATAATAAGACAAAACAAACTACCACATTATTTGAATTGCAAATGTCCTCATAATCCGAAGAATCTGCTAGTTTATTCTTTCTTAATTACTCCACAATTTTACTAACTAATGTTGGTTATTCTTTCAAATGGCTTTTCAGTTCAAGGACTTTATTCTTATTTCAGCAGAAGTGAGAAATGGCCGAGGGGATACTTGTCTACTTTTATTGTATCGAACACTCTTTCACACACAGTAGGTTCCCCTCTACACTGACAGTGGCAGTGATAGTGCTAGGGCAGTGACAGTGCTAGATTTTTCTAGGTCTATTACAAATTTCTCTTGGACCATTATACAATTTATCTTTTCACAGCCAAACGTACAATGATCAATCTTCTCCATTTTGACCTAGATTTATTAAAACTTGCAACCTTAAAATTAAAAAAAAAAATGAAAACAAATGGTTAGACAAAGAGAGGAAAAAAACTAACAAAGCTTAGATCCATCAAAAAAGAATTGAGATTACATGTTTCGATTTATTGTGATCACGAATCTCTCAAGATTCATTTGACTAGTGATAAAAATTTTCATATTAAGTTTACATTTCTTTATAAACAAATTAATACGTAGTTGGGGGGAAATCAATTTTAAAGAGAAGTCTAAGGGAAGTGTTAAAAGCAGTTGTTGCCTTTAGATCTATCACAAGTTAATTTTTTTCCTGTCATACCAATAATTATTTAATCTTTAATTTGGCCAACCTAAATAATCGATCTCCTCTCTTTCGCCCTATAACTAGAATTTGCATTGATAAAATAGCGAGAAACAAACAATAATGTTAGACAAAAAGAAAGAATGATCAAGATCCAAGATAATTTAACAAAAGAAGATATATAAGGATAGATCAGTCAAATGAATAAGCCATAAGTCTAATCCTCATAATTTTGTTTTGTAGCAGCTAAACTTGATTAAGAATTTTGTTTTCTAGAGTTACCACAATTGGTGGAGACAAAAAAAATGAAAGCAAAACAAGACTATCTATATAAATGCTAGTCTCTTTCAGAATTTGTAAGAAAACGAACCTTGTCTTCTTTTAAATATTAAGTTTGGGTATTAGAATTGAAGGTGGATTCTTGTAATCATTATAAAGAATACTTTTTCGTTATTTAAATTTACTCAACATATATATTATTTATATTTCTATTTCTATCTATTATATGAAAGAGCCATGAGTAGGATGGTCAACAGTAATTTTGAGTAGGACGGTCAAACCTAAGATTGAGAAAGAAAATAACGCTAGGGCACAACTCTCCAAGTCTCAGATAAGTATCACCAATAGCCACACTTTTTAATCTGTAAAAATTGTTGTAACACATATCGTAGAAAGTGTCTAGCAAATAGTGGTAGCTATTTTTGATGTGGAAAGACAAGTCACATATTGAGGGATTTCCTATCAGCCATAAATAAGGGCAGATTTGTTCGTCAGCAGACTCTACCTAGAACTTTACCAGCTTTAGCAGGGGCTTGGCATTGTAGGGTAACTCATCTAATATAGGGGCAAGTAGCCTAGATGTTGTTTCATGCTTTTAAGGCTCAACGAGATCAGGAGGAAGCTAGGGGCTACACTTTTTTGTGACTCCTTATGTTGTTATTAGATTCAATGTTAATCTCAAAATCCAACTATAATCTTTTCTAGTCTCTACTCTTGTTGGTGAACCAATCTTAGCTATGTTTCAAATGGTTACTTTAGTTGACCTAATAGAGTTAAACATGCTTGATGTTGATATCATTATTGGCATGAACTAGGGTTATATTCCTATTATGCTTTAGTCGACTATAGAACTAGGGTTGTCAAATTTCAGTTTATAAATGAGCCACTTGAAGAGTGGAAGGTAGTATTTCAGCGCCTATGAAGAATGTGAATATTTTTAACACTATATTATTTTAAAGTAAATGGAAAAGAAATTGATTAAAAAAGAGAGATTGTGGGACCCTAACACATGGGTTCCTTAGGCTTCTGAGACATTTGAAAAAAAAAGTAGATTCTTCTAGAGTATCACTTTTACCACTAGACAGACAATTATAGTTTGTCTTAAATAAAGTTAAAATTACAAAATTACTGTTAAACGTCCTACTCGTGGCTCTTTTATATAACAGATAGAAATAGAAATATGTTGAATATATATGTAATTGAGTAAATTTAAATAATGAAAAAGTATTTTTTATAATGATTACAAGAATCTACCTTCAATTGTACCACCCAAAATATTATTTAAAAGAAGACAAGGTTAGTTTTTTTACAATTCTGAAAGAGACTAGTATTTATATAGATAGTCTTGTTTTGCTTTCATTTTACTGTCTATGCCAAATTGTGTTCACTCTACGGTACAAAATTCTTAATCAAGTTTAGCTACTACAAAACAAAATTTTGAGGTTTAGACTTATAGCTTATTCATTTGACTGATCTATCCATATATATCTTCTTTTGTTAAATTATTTTGGATCTTGATCATTTCTTTCTTTTTGTCAAACATTATTGTTTGTTCCTTACAATTTTATGGATGCAAGTTCTAGTTATAGGACGAAAGAGAGGACATAGATTATTTAGGTTGGCCAAATAAGAAATAAAATAATTATTGGTACGACGGGAAAAAAATTTAACTTGTTATAGATTTAAAGACAACAACAGCTTTTAACAATTTCCTTAGACTTCTCTTTCACATTGATTTCCCCCAAACTGCTTATTAATTTGTTTATAAAGAAATGTAAACTTAAGATGAATTTTTTTATCACTAATCAAATGAATCTTGAGAGATTCGTGACCACAATAAATCGAAATATGTAATCTTAATTCTTTTTTGATGGATCTAAGCTTTTTTAAGTTTATTTCGTCTCTTTGTCTAACCATTTGTTTTATTTTATTTTTAAATTTTAAGAATGCAAGTTTTAATAAATCTAGGTCAAAATAGAGAAGATTGATCATTGTAGGTTTGGTGGTTAAAAGAGAAATTGTATAATGGTCCAAGAGAAGTTTGTAATAGACCTAGAAAAATGGATTTTTTGTGACAGTGCTAGGCAGTTGTCGATGATGGTTTCACACAGTGGCCCATCTCCTTGCGGCAATAGC
This sequence comes from Solanum clarkiae, assembly GCA_011800125.2. Classification (NCBI taxonomy): domain Eukaryota; kingdom Viridiplantae; phylum Streptophyta; class Magnoliopsida; order Solanales; family Solanaceae; genus Solanum; species Solanum clarkiae. The sequence goes on along the minus strand of JAABOM020072010.1, from coordinate 58,569 downwards.
ATCAATGACTAAAGAAAACCCCAATGCTACCTACACAATGGGTACCAAATCTGATGACAAGTTTGGCAATAGCAGTGGTGGGAATCCCTACATCGCCAACATAGACATTAAAATCAATGACAATTCTAATGCTAGCGATGGGTGAAGCCTGCTAACAAGAGAAGTAGGGGGAGGGAACTTGGGAGGAGGAGGTGAAGGAGGAGAGAAGCATAACATTTGAATGTTTGTAGTTCACACCTATAGAGTTGGTTTAGAAGGGTCATTTACAGTAGCCTAATAAAATTTGAAACCTTTTTTGTTAACTTAATTTAATTTAAATTAAGAACCACATAAGAATAATTTTGATGTGGTTTGTGTTCTTTAAATTTTATAATTTTTTAAAAAATATCATACAGTTTGACTTGAATTTTGTCATTTATGTAACACTTATTTTAGTTTAGATTCTCAAATCGTAAAGTTGCTTATTTCTATAAGTTCATATGTTCAAATTATATAGTTGCTTATTTTCACTCATGATAATCATCTTCTTATATATATATATATATATATATATATATATGCAGAGCCAATTCATAATGGAAACATAAATTGGAGCATACCTTCAACCATGGTTGTTGTAAGAGCAGTACAAATCACGTTTGATCTCATGAAGAATCGCATTTAGATCTAGCACCGATTTAAAACTAAAAATAGTACAAACACTAGAGGCTTATGGAATATTTTTATCACTGAAATATGTCAGACTGATGGAGTTAGATTTGTATTTATAGGTAGGGTTGGCACTCTTATGCGAAACTTTAACCCTAGGGCCTGCTCCATAAATAATAAAAAGTTCTTCGAATATGTTTAAATTCAAATAAATAAAAGATATAATAATCTATAATTATAACGACCCGATTCATCACTACTTGGAAATGTGCTAAAAGTTGAGTATATTAAATATTTGGATCCCAAAATTTTTCGTTAACCTTAGACTAATCTTGACTGGTCAACAACCTTTGCAATAGCGAAGGTGTCTCGCTACTGCGAAGTTCTTTACTGCAATGGGGGCTCGATAAAAATAAAGTTTATTTTCTTTTCTTAATGTTTTTTTTTAAAAATTAACTGGACCAGCTGGTCAATTTATTGTAAAACAGAATAGAGATTAAATAAAAGATTTAACCCAGAGTGTTATGTCTAAATCCAGAAATAACAAATAAAAAAAACTAAAAAGAAAAAGGAAATAAAAACAAAGAGGAAATAATAGTCTAGAAACAAAGCTTTTCGTCTTCTGTATATCCGATCGGAAATCCAAGCGGAGGACCAACATAACAAGTCAGGATGTAGTAATCTACATTCTTCCTCATTATGCCCTTGTAAATTTGCATCTTTTGCAATACTTAGGAGGAATATCATATATCGCTTTGATTCTTACCACCCTTGAAGTAGCATCTTTTTCATTTGTCATCTCCAGTTCGAAAAATTGTGATAGGTCACCTAGTAACTCAACTTGCATTTTCGACCCTAGGATAGCTAGGTCTTGTCTTGTTAATAGCTGTCCTATCCAAATGAACAGTTTTACTAATAGTAGAAGCTAATGAGAAAATAGCTTCCTTTTCAAAGAAAGTAGGTAAAAGATCAGGAATAGAGATCCACGCCATTGCCTAGGAAATTTCTTCATCCATTCTGAACTTTTCATCATATATCAATGGCCTCATGAGGTAGTATGAACCTTCATTTTTACTGATGACATATGAAGGCTTTGACATCATATTCATAAAATCTTCAAATATTTGGAATCTCATTAGAATATGTCTTTTCCTCAGCAATTAATCTAGCATTCTCCTTTAATATTTTAAACAACCACAAAAAGTGCCCAGAAAAATGTGTCTCGAAAGTACCCAAAATTGTAATTTTCATTTATCTAAAAGGTCATTTGTTATTTCGAAAATTCGACTTCATATTTTTATTCAGGGGGTCAAATTGAGTGGGAAATGGGTCTAACCCCAATTTTTAAGCAACCAAAACAATTTATGAATTTCCCATAGGTGCTCAAAATAGTAAGGTTTGCGCACCGCTTCCGCGACGCACACTTGTGTTTTTATGTCTTGGTCCAAGACTTTAAGTCTTAGACATAAATGTTCTTAAACGTATTTTTACCTATACTTAGAAATTTTTCACCTTCATATTATTTTAAACATTCCCTAATACTCATTCAAGCACTTAGCCATATTTTTCACTCCCAAATTCATGTTTCAAAACCTCTTCCGGATCTAAAGATTTCCTTCTAGCTTTAAGCCTACATTTTCAATCTTCAACAAGAACTTCTCCAAAGCTAAGGTAAGTGGATTTCAACTATTGGGTCCTTCCACCCATGGTGCCCTAATCTCCTTTTTTCTCAAGTTGCATGATTTAAAGTTGATTTTACAAATGAGTTTGCTTGTATAAATATGTCTATGAGATACATTAAAACTATGTAAAGTTGTGACTGTTTTGCTATGTTTTGAGCTATAAATCTTAGATCCATTGTAAGTTTTGATAGGGGGTTTTGAAGTATATTGCTTGAGGATGCTGTAAGGTTTTGATTGATGGTTTGACAATGGATTTACTTTCATGATTTCATCTCTAAATTTCATGGTCTTGTACCCCCATTACACACCCACCAAGTGTTTGATAAAATGTCTGTTTATGATTTCTTGAGGAATTGAAGGTCCAAAGCATGAGATATAATACGAATGATGTTATGATGATAAAATATGTTTATGTATATGATAAATTCTATATAAAATGTTGCATTACACTACGCTCGATCCAGGGGGACTAAGAGCCCGTATAACCTTATCGAGGGGGGGGGGGGGTTAATGCCTTGATAACCGAGGTGGGGGTTTTTACTCATCAACCATGTGAGGGGTTTGTAATTTTCCACCAGGGTGATAAGGTGAGATTATCATCAACCATGTGAGGGGTTTGTACCATTCCACTGGGGTGATGGGGTGAGATCATCATCAGCTTACCAAGGGGTTTATATTTTTGAAATCTAGCTTGGTCTCTTCTACACATATGATATCCTATATGAGCATGTGTTACTTAAGCATGTTTTATTTATGCATTGATCATACATGCCATATTGTTATATTATGCCTATTTCCTATGGTACATGATATCACCATGTAGGAACCGGAGCCCAAGTTGATCCTCCTCCTCCTCTACGTGGCTAGATCGGTACTACTCAAGCTTGTTGGTGAGTCCTCCACTTCCGGACCTAAGTATATATTTCTCTTATTATGCATTAAGACATTCTTCTTATGTTCTATTTTGAATATGAGGGTGAGCCCGGTTGCGTTTTCTTGGCCCCCGCTCTTATCTATGTATTAGAAGTATTTGTTGGACATGTTATGTATCTATAATATGCGCTTGGCTCTTTGTCTCTTGTTTATGATGTTATGCAAGATTTGCCCTTAGTCCATTTGCCCTATTATTTTTCTTTTATGTTTTATATGCTTTCATGATCGATGATGTGTAATGACAAGTTAATAGGCTTGTTTGGGGTTCCTTCGTATTTCCCATTAACTGTGTCACAACTAGGCCCTAGGTTTGGGTCGTGAAAAACTTGGTATCAGAACACTAGATTGACAGATACTCGGAGTCCAACACACCATATCGATTAGAGTCCTATTCATGGTTGTGAAGCGGCGCCATGACTATAAAAAGGAGGCTATGAGGCATTTTAGGAAATGTTTTTGTTCTTCATGTTCTAAGTCATGCCATAGAGTTGTGGTAAGTTTTCACCCCCAACGATTGTTCTTTGCTATGCTAGATCATGCCTAACACTCGATGAAGAAGGGCCCGAACTCCCGAGGAACAACCTACCAATAGTGAACTCCGAGATGCTCTCACTATGCTTTCCCAGGTTGTGGCCAACCAAGTCAACCAAGGGGCCCAAGCCCCTTATGCTACTACCCTGGGAGCTAAGGTAAGGGACTTTATGAGGATAAATCCTCCATTGTTCTATGGGTCGAAGGTGGATAAAGATTCGCAAGAGTTCATTGATGTGGCCTACAAAATTTTATCTATCATGGGTGTTGGGCCATATGAAAAGGCAGAGTTGGTAGCCTACCAACTCAAAGGGGTAGCCCTAATATGGTATGGCTAATGGAAGGGGGAAAAGGGAAATGGTAATGTTGTACTTTGGGAGGAGTTCAAATTGACATTTCTTAATTAGTTCTTTCCTCTTGAGCTTAGGGAATCTAAGTTGGTAGAATTCATGAATTTGAAGCAAGATGCTATGAGTGCGAGGGAGTATGCCCTCATGTTCAATCAACTTCCAAAGTATGCTCCTTACTTGGTGGCTGATCCTAGATCTAGGATGAATAAGTTTCTGATGGGGGTTATGACTTGGTGAGTGAAGAATGTCGATCCACTATGCTAATTAGTGATATGGACTTGTCTTGGTTAATGACTTATGCCGATCAAATGGAGGAAGAAAAGTTGAGGAAGATAAAGGGTCATGAGGCCAAAAGGGCCCATTTTGAGGGTAAGTTCCAAAAGGGTGCTAGATTTCTTCAAGGCCAAGGGTCTTGTCATGCTTCTAATAGAGGGTTTGCGAATGACTTCCCTAGGACTCAATGTATGGGTGGTGTGGCTCCTATGAAGGTGTGTCTTGGATGTGGAAGGAGTTATAGAGGCCCATGTTTGAAGGTTCTAATATATGCTTTTAATGTGGGGAGATTAGTCACAAAAAGGTGGATTGTCCAAGGAACTGTAGCAAGGGCCAGGGTGCATATGCGGTTCCATTGGGTAGAGGTGGTCCTCAAGGTGGTTCCCCAAGGCGTAATCACGTTTTGCTCTTTTTGGGAGGTGATAGGTTGATAAGGTTCCCGAATGTTGTTACCGATTTGTTGAAAATCTTTGACTTTAATGTGTATGCTTTGGATGATCGGGGTGCCATCCTTTTCTTTGTTACCACTTTTGTTGCTAAAAAGATCCATGTTGAGTCCGAGTTGTTTCATGAGTCTTGTGAGGTGTCTACTCCTATTAGTTCACCTATTATTGCTAGGAAGGTGTATTGAAATTGTCCGATTTTGCATCTTGCATAAATTATTGCCTTGTGATCTTGTTGAGTTGGACACGGTAGATTTTGATGTCATTCTTGGGATGGATTGGTTGCATGCATACTGTGCCTCTATTGTTTATAGAACCCATAGGATCAAGTTTCAATTCCCAAATGAACCCGTCCTTGTGTGGGAGATTCATGATGTGGTGATTAAGGATAGGTTCTTCTCTTGTATTAAAGCCCGTATGTTGATCTCTAAGGGGTGTTTGTATTATCTTGTGAGGGTCAAAGATGTGGATTCCAAAGTCCCTTCTATCGAGTCGGTTCCGATTGTAAATGAGTTCCTGTGTCCCTCCCGAAAGGGATATATATTTTGGCATAGATCTCCTTCCCGATACTCAATCCATTTCTATACCCTCTTACTATATGGCCCCGACGTAGTTGAAGGAGTTAAAGGAGCAATTGAGGAATTTATTGGAGAAGGGGTTTATTAGGCCTAGTCAATCACCTTGGGCTGCGCCGATGTCATTTGTGGAAAAGAAGGATAGGTCCCTTAGGATGTGTATTGACTATCGGCAACTCAATAGGGTCACCTTAACGAATAGGTATCCTCTTCCAAGGATTGATGATTTGTTTGACTAGTTGCAAGGGTCTAGCTATTTCTCTGAGACTGATCTTCAGTATGGGTATCATCAAGTGAGGCTGAGGGAGTGTGATATTCCCATGACGACTTTTCATACTAGATATGGGCATTATAAGTTCGTTATGATGTCATTTGGGTTGACCATGCACCGAGCATCTTCATGGACCTTATGAATTGGGTCTTCAAGCTCTACCTTGATTCATTCGTTGTGGTATCCATTGATGATATCTTGATCTACTCTCATAGTGAGGAGGAACATGTGGGTCATTTGAGGGTAGTGCCTCAAAGGTTGAGGGAGGAGAAAATGTATACCAAGTATGAGAAGTGCGAATTTTTGTTGAAGGAGGTTGCCTTTCTAGGTCATGTATTGTCGGGGGATGGTATAAAAGTGGATCTTAAGAAAGTGGATATGATTAAGAATTGGACTATACTATTGACCCCATTGGATATTAGGAGCTTCTTGGGCTTAGCGGGCTACTGTGGGAGGTTTGTGAATGAGATTTCCTCTATTGCTTCTCCCATGACCAAATTGACTCAAAAGAAGGTCAAGTTTGTGTGGACCGATGGGTGCGAAAAGAGCTTCCAAACATTGAAAGATAGACTTGTGTCCGATCTGATATTGTCTCTACTAGAAGGGCTAGAAGGTTTTTTTGTGTATTGTGATGCTCTCTGGGTTGGTTTGGGTTGTGTTTTGATACAAAATGATAAGGTCATAGCCTCTGCTTCTAGGCAACTCAAAGTGCATGAAAAGAACTATCCTACTCATAATCTTGAATTGGCCGCCATGGAATTTGCTTTAAAGATTTGGCATCATTATTTATATGGTGTATGTGGATGTCTTTACTGATTATAAGAGCCTCCAATATGTGTTCACTCAGAAAGATCTCAATTTGAGGCAAATAAGGTGGTTAGAACTTCTTAAGGACTATGATATGAGTGCGCATTATCATCTGGGTAAGGCTAATATTGTGGCGGATGCTTTGAGTAGGGATTCTATGGGTAGACTAGCTCTTGCTGATGGTAGTGGTAAGGAGGTCCATCAGTTGGCTAGGTTGGGGGTTAGATTGGAGGAGGTTGATAATAGTGGGGTGGTTGTTGTTGATGGTTCAAAATATTCCTTGGTTGATGAGGTAAAAGCAAAGAAAGACCTTGATCCTTCTTTGTTGTAGTTAAAGGCTGTGGTTAGTGGTGGAAAGATGGAGGTTTTCTACCAAGGTTGGAGATGGTGCCCTTAGGTACCAAGGTAGGTTACGTGTTCCTTGTATTGATGGTTTGAGAGAGAGGATTCTTGATGAGGCCCATAACTCTTCTTATTCCATTTACCCTAATTCTACTAAAATGTATAGGGATTTGAGGGATGTGTTTTAGTGGGGTTGTATGAAGACAGACATTGCCAAATTTGTTTTCGGTTGACATAATTGTCAATAGGCAAAGCCAAGCATCAAAGGTCGGGTGGCCTAACCCAATATATGGAGGTTCCCATTGGAAGTGAGAAGAGATTAATATGGATTTTGTAGTTGGACTATCCAAAACTAGGAAAGGTTTTGATTCTATATGGGTTGTGGTTGATAGGATGACGAAATTGGCTCACTTTCCACCGGTTAAGACTACCTATGGGGCTGAAGAGTATGCAAGATTGTACATCCATGAGTTAGTAAGGTTGCATGGGGTTCCCTTATCCATCATATTATCAGATCATGGTGCTCAATTTACTTCTCATTTTTGGAGGTCTTTCCAAAAGGGTCTTGGTACAAGGGTTAAACTTAGTACGACCTTCCACCCTCAAACAGATGGCCAAGTCGAAAGGACCATTCAAACACTTGAGGATATGCTTAGGGAATGTGTATAAGAGTTGAGAGGTAGTTGGGATGATCATCTTCCTTTGATTGAGTTTGCATATAATAGTAGCTATCATTCTTGCATTGGTATGACTCTTTTTGAGGCTCTCTATGGTAAGTTAGGTGGTTTGAGGTAGGAGAGGTGGCTTTATTGGGACTGGATATGGTTATGGTGGCTCTTGAGAAGGTTAGGATGATTAGGGAAAGGTTGAAAACAACCCAACATCGTCAAAAATCCTATGCCAATGTGAGAAGAAGAGATATTGAATTCAAAGTGGGTGATTGGGTCTATTTGAAAGTTACTCCAATGAATGGTGTGGTTCGTTTTGGTAAAAAGGGGAAGTTGAGTCCAAGATATGTTGGTCCTTATGAGGGGATAAAGAGGGTTGGCAAGGTAGCTTATGAGTTAAAGTTGCCTAATGAAATAGATTTGGTTCAACGATATTCCATGTCTCTATGTTGAGGAAATGTGTGGGTGATCCTAATGCTATTGTGCCTCTTGATATTGTGGGTGTTGTTGAGGATAACTTGACTTATGACGAGGTTTTGGTTTAGATTTTAGATAGGCAAGTGAAGAGATTGAGGAACAAGGAGGTGACATCCATTAAGGTCCTTTGGAGGAACCAACAAATCGAAAGTGCTACTTAGGAGGCCGAAGCGGACATGCAAAAGTGGTATCCTTATCTTTTCCATTCCACTCCATCCTGAGATACTAATTGTAAGTTCCCTATGTGATTTCAAGTCTTATATTTCAGCCCATATATCATTCATATGCATTCATATTTAAGTTGGCTAGTTTATGATGATTTTACACTTATGTTGAGATTTTGAAAATTGTGTTTTAAATGTGATATTACATACTTCTTGGGGGCTGATTTAATATGATCACTCTTTCCTTGTACATCTCTTTTACATTCGGGGAGGAATTTTCCCAAGGGGTAGACATTGAAACGACCTTAAAAAGCGCCGAAAAATGTGCCTCGAAAGTGCGCAGAATCGTAATTTCCATATATCTAAAACTCCGTTCGTTATTTCGAAAATATGACTTCATATTCCTATTCAAGGGGTCAATTTGAGTGTGAAATGGGTCTAACCCCAATTTTTAAGCAACCAAAACGATTTATGAATTTCCCATAGGTGCTGAAAATAGTGAGGTTTCACGCTGCTTCCGCGATGTGCACCTGTGTTTTTTTGGTGACTATTTTTTAGTCTTTATCTGAAACTTTAAGTCTTGGACATAAATATTTCCAAATGTGTTTTCACCAGTACTTAGTAATTTTTCACCCTCAAATAATCCTAAATATTCCTTAATACTCACTTAAACACTTAGCCATATTTTTCACTCCCAAATTCAAGTCTCAAAACCTCTTCCGTATCTAAGGATTTCCTTCTAGCTTCAAGCCTCCATTTTCAATCTTCGTCAAGAACTTCTCCAAAGCTAAGATATGTGGTTTTCAACCATTGCGTCCTTCCACCCATGGTACTGTAATCTCCTTTTTACTCAATTTATATATTTAAAGTTGATTTTACAAATGAGTTTACTAATATGAACATGTCGATGAGTTATGCTAAAGCTATGTAAAGTTGTGACTGTTTTGCTATGTTTTGAGCTATAAATCTTAGATCTATTGTAAGATTTGATGGGGGGTTTTGAAGTATATTACTTGAAGGTGTTTCATGGTATTGATTGATGGTTTAATAATGGATTTACTTGCTTGATTTTATCTTTAAATTGTATGGTCTTGTACCCCCGTTACACACCCGCCAAGTGTTTGATAAAATGTCCGTTTATAGTTTCTTGAGGAATTGAAGATCCAAAGCACGAGATATGATACAAATGGTGTTATGATGATAAAATAAGCTTATATATATGATAAATTCTATATAAAGTGTTACATTAGACGATTTCCGATCCGAGGGGAATAAGAGCCCAGATAACCTTGTTGGGAGGTTAATACCTTGATAACTGAGGTGGCGGTTTGTACTCATCAACCATGTGAGGGGTTTGTACTTTGCCACTAGGGTGATAAGGTGAGATTATCATCAACCATGTGAGGGGTTTGTACCACACCACCAGGGTGATGGGGTGAGATCATCATCAACCTACTATGGGGTTTATACTTTGGAAATCTAGCTTGACCTCTTCTACACATATGATATCCTATATGAGCATGAGTTACTTAAGCATGTTTTACTTATGCATTGATCATATATGCAATATTGTTATATTATGCCTATTGCCTATGGTTATGCATTTTGCTTATGATGCCTATCTCTTTTTGCATTGTATCCTACTTACTTAGTACATTCAAACATACTAACACATACTCTTGCCTACATGATATCACCATGTAGGAACCGGAGCCCAAGTTGATCATCCTCCTCCTCCACGTGGCTAGATCGGTACTACTCAAACTTGTTGGTGAGTCCTCCACTTCGGGGACCTTAGTCTATGTTGCTCTTATTATGTGTTGAGACATTCTTCTTATGTTCTATTTTGACTATGAGGGTGAGCACGATTGCTTTGTCTTGACTCCCACTCTTATCTATGTATTAGAGGTAGTTGTTGGACACGTTATGTATCTATGATATGAGCTCGGCTCTTTGTCTTTTGTTTATGATGTTGTGAAAGCTTTCCCCTTAGTCCCTTTTCCCTATTCATTCTCTTTTATGTTTTTATATACTTTCGCAGCCAATGATGTGTAATGAAAAGTTAATAGGCTTGTTCGGGGTTCCTTGGGGTTCCCTATTTGCTGTGTCACGTCTAGGCCCTAGGCTTGGATCGTGACAATATTGCATTGCTTAGGGTTACTCTTCCTTAATTCATCCAGATCAGACCATCCATAAGATAATTTTCCTATTACAACATATTGAAAATTCTCCACATATTCATTCATTTTACTTCATCCTCTGTCCAAGTGATCCGAGGAATTCCATTATTATACATAGGTCTTTTGAAGATGTTTAGACAGCCACTAGGTGCAATAATTATCAAAAAGGACTGCACAATCACCATGTTATTTATTATTCTCTCTGTCTCATTTTATGTGACATTTATTCTTTTTGGTCCGTCCCAAAAAGAATGTCACCTTACTCTAATTGGAAATAATTGACCTTTAAAATTTCCTTTTTATCCTTAATAAAAAGATTCTCAGCCACACAAATATCTAAAAATAATTTTAGACCACAAGTTTTAAAAGTCTTTCTTTTTTTCTTAAACGCCTTGCCAAGTCAAAGGGTGCCACTAAAATGGGACAGAGGTAGTATTATTCGACGTGCAATATCATTTTTCTTATCGATATTTAAATTGAAGTTGTAACAAATATATCATATGCAAGTCTTTATATTTTGTTTTTCGTTGATAGGACAAATTTTTTTCATTCATGACTGGTTATGGAGCCATAACTGTTTCAAAATTCAATTGTAACCAGTTCTACTCATGTTCGCCAATTAGTATAAGCATAGTATTTTTAAAACCCCCAAAACCCTACTGGCTATTGCCTATTGAACAAACACATTGTTATATAATAATTTGCAAAGATCACAAGATATAAAGCGCACAGGACAAGCTTAATTGAGAAGGTCAATTGATCTCTATCATTCTTTATGAGATATCACATGTTGCACCAACTAAACTATCCTCATGAGCAACACAAGCATAGTTAGCAACAGGATGTGTCCAAAGATAAGAGGCCATAATCTTCATGGAGCAAACATTGTATAGATTTCTTACATGAACTTTAAAAACAGTGGTTTCAAAGAGATTGAAAGGATCTCAATTTCAGCAATCTCATGATTTATCTTGGAATGAAGATGGTGACTGAAGAATTAAGTTGAGGAGGTCCTACTTTAGCCTTACAGGGAGCGGAGGCGCTAGTTTCATCTGTGGCTTGTCGTTCATTCTGCAAGAGATCGTTTGTTTTAGTACATAATAAAGTGGCAAGCAATTTGAGAAGCCAGGAAAATATTCACCTTCCTGAGAATATAATTCAAATATACTCCCTCAGTTTAAAAAAGAATGACCTAGTTGAACTTGCCACAAAATTTAAAAAAATTAAGAAGACTTTTTTATTTTGTGGTTGTAAATTAGAGATTGTGTCAAATCTACCAAGTATGCCCTTTAATCTTATGGTTTTAAACAAGCCATGTGAAAAGTTGAAATCAAAATGTTACCAAAAAGGAAAGAGGTCATTTTTAAATAGACTAAAATAAAAAGTAGGTTATTCTTTTGTGAAGGGAGGGAGTATACTTTTAACTTGTTGATACAATTCAAATATTCCTCTATTTAAAAAAGAATAATCTGATTTGACTTAACACGGAATAAAAGAAAACAAAGAACACTTTTCAATCTTGTGGTAGTAAATTAAAGTTATGTTAAATATACCAAAATATTTTTTAATCTTATGACCTTAAACATAACACGTGGAAAGTTAAAAATAAAATTTTGCCAAAAAAGAAAATAAGTTATTAAATGAATGCATGCATCAGTAAAGAAATGCAGACATATATATATATATATATATATATATATATATATATATATATATATAGAGAGAGAGAGAGAGAATAGAAGATAATCAATCAGACTCATTTATGACATGTTAGATATTATTCCGATCTTTTTTCCACCACTCCTACACTTAACCCATATCATTTTAAGGTTGGAGATGACTACATGTTAGTTCCAAAACGTATTTTTCTATTATTAATGCTGTAAGACTTTGAGAATGGTGACTTAGAAGAAAAAAAAGAAGCCAGGGTTCAAGAGAATCAAGTAAAATCTTTAGCTTTTGAGTGTTTAGTCTTCATTCCAGGTATGTAAAACTTTTTTAGCTTTTGAGTGTTTAATCTTCATTCCAGGTATGTAAACTAACTAAAACATCACATTAAGTTCATCCATGCGCCCTACTTCGTAATTTAGTTGAATTAGGTCAAGTTGAGTTTCCAAGTCTCCTATGGATGAATTCTTTAGAATTTTCTCTAATGTTAGTAAATCTTTGCATATTATTGTACAATTTGATGGGTTTAAGAGTTAATTACTTAAAGAAACTATTTATCCCTTCTTCCACATGAACCCTGATTGAATATTGCTTACAAATTGGTAACTTTTCATATTGGTTAAATTGGAAAGTATGAATTATAAATGTTATGAATGAGAATGAGATAAGCATGAACATAATCCGAGTAGTATTTAAAGAACCTTTCATTATATTATTCTTAGAAGATGGGAATGAGTTGCAAGCATGATTGGTTGAACGAATAAATCATGAGATGATTGTTGAATTGGTAATTGTCTAATGAAACTAATTGAATAACTTAATTGAATTGATTGGTTTAGAGTATTATGAGCACATCGAGTTTTGTAAGGAGTATCGACCATCGAATTGGGTGAGAGTAACTAATAATTCAAATCTAATAAACTATGTATCTAGTATAGGAGAGGATATTATTGTTAAAGTTGGACATCTTTTTATTGTCCCAAAAAGAGGACTTGATTAGATTTTGGATACAATGATAATGATTCTTCTTTTACCTTAGCAAAGTAGTGGACGGATGTGACATTGACATCACTTTTTTGTATATCACAGGCTCATTGGTGATGGTTATCGATAAGAAAAACTCCTAAATAGGACATGATAGTACTCAAGATGATAGGACTAAGTCACCTATTATTTAGATTTCTTACATCATAGTTTACTTTGAAACATGATTATTTTATTGGGTTTAAGTAATCTAAGTTGAGTATATTTTGAGGCTATTTTTTTTTTAGGTATTTTATATATCATATATTTCATTTAATGATTCTATTATTTTCTGTATTATTTTATGATGTAGATATAAGTGCTAGAGATCATCAACAGGTACTCAGTTAACGATTTATTTCATCCTAGATACTATGGTAAGGCCTCCTATCACTCTGAGGATCCATTTATATTTTCTCCTCATAGTCAACATTTTTATTTCTTTTAGGTAGGCATGAACTATCATTGGTACCACCTAGATTTTTTGAGATAGAGGCTTCATAGACAATGATGGATTAGAGTTGATGTTTCTATTTCTTGGACTTATTCCTTTAAACTATTTCTTATGGTAATGATTGATTTGTACTGGCTGATTTGAAATCATTGATTTATTAAGTTCTTGATTGAATAGCTTACTCAAATTTTTTCATTATACTTAAACTAAGTCTTTCACTATTGATTGAATGAGTGACCGAGCCAACTGGTTCATTTGGGACCAATATTAGTTTTCGAATGCCGGACCATGTGTAGGATATCCTCCTAGGGTGTTAAAACTTGGAATCAGAGGCTAGAATTTAGGATTCCTAGGGTGTCTATGAAATCATGCCTAGTAGAGTCTTGCTTATAGGAGTGTCTTGCACCACACTTATAATCAGAAGGCTACAGGACAATAAGAATTGTTTGACTTCTTTTGTATTTTAAGTTCATATGCAGTAGAGCTTGGCTTTATGAAAGTTTCTACCTAATTCGTGTGTTACACATTTGTAGATTATGCTTCCTAAGGATGTCGCCAGTCAAAGTAATGCTTTAGATCTCAACATCGAGATGTCCCCACTAGTGGTGCCTCCTCAGATATGTAACACCTTAGAAATTTTTAGGTTAAGATCCAAACTTTTCTCTAATGCATATGGGATCATACCGACTGATTTATAACCTTGAATATAGGTATTATAGCTTATACTATAGTGGGATGATCGATCTGAGATGAATTAAGGTCACAAAAATCGCTTAACACAAAGTTGAGTTGAAACTTTTCTTACCGATTGAGTTTCAATGTCAAATTCATAAAAATTGGTGATCCAACAACTCCAAGGTTGTGAATGTATGGTAAAGTCCTTTCCTAAGTATTTTAGGTGCGTTGGATGTGATTTGAGGTCATAAGGGAACCCAAGGTCAAGCCAACTTTAAAACATCTCCATCGGCTAAGTTTCAGTGTGAGTTCGTAGAAGGGCCAGCTTCAAATGGTCATATCTCTTTGCATTTAGGTGACCCATAGTATATCAAATTGCATATCTTTGAATTAGTGTTCCAATGAATCTAATTTCACCTTAATCGAAGTTTGGAGTAAAACATTATGACCAGTTTACTGAAGCCTATTAAATCTGTAAAATTGAATGATCTATCGATTTAGATCGCCGAAATGCTCTAAGAAAGGTTACGCCAAATGATTCGGCAATGGGGGCCTAACATGACCATTTTGACCATCAAAACTCATCAAAAGGTTTTTTTTTTTTCAATTTTGATGATTATTTGGCTTTCCCAAAAGGACATTTTTGACCTTTTATCCTTAAATAACTTCCCAAAGTCCATTTTATAACTTAATAAGATCATTATATATATTGTGACTCCCAAGATCCTCAATTTTTGTTCTCCCAAAGATCAAGAACTTTGAGAAACAAAGTTCTCCAAATTCAAAATATCTAAAGGCTCCAGGTTCAAGATTCTCTTCAAGATTCTAGATTTTGAATCAAGATTCTTCTTCAAACTTCAAGAACTTCATAGAAGGGTTTCTCAAGTTCAAGCTATAAGGTCTAAGCCAAGGGTTTCTTCAAGAACTTTTATTCTTCCGAGTACATAAGGCTAACTAAAATATGGGTTTTATTATTCCATGTGCCCCATGTTTAGGATTGATTGAATTGTGAATAAATTAAATCTTCCATGGATGTTTCATCAAACCATAGAAGGGCACACTTGGCGTGGCCAGCACTCGAAAACCATTACTGGCTCCCAAAAGAACCACTTGGCCTCATCATATTCATTCAATAAACAATGAAGACTCAGTTTATGTAGAAGGAACGTTCTAGTGGACTAATCAACTAAAGACTCAGTAAAATAATGATTAAAATTGGCAATTCATATCAATTCAATATTGTGAAAATAGTTTGAAAGTATAGGTCTTCAAAAATGGAACATCAACTCTAATCCATCATTGTCTATAAAGCTTCTATCTCTAAGCATCTAGATGGTTCCAATGACAGGTTCATGGCTACCTCAGATCAAAGTAGAAATGCTAAACTCATAGATGAGGGAGTATATGTTGTCATCAAGGTAGTAATTATTTTATTGAGTCTTTAATTGTTGATCCCACTAGAATTTTCCTTAAACATGAACTGAGTCTTCCACTGTTAATTGAATGAATATGATGAGGTCAAGTGGTTCGCTTGGGAGCCAGCCATTTGTTTGAGTATCAGCCACACCAAAGGTACCCTTCTGGGGCATAACAAGACATCCATGGTAGTTCAATTCATTCACAATTCAACCAATCCTATACATGGGGCACATGGAAGAACAAAATTCATGCTTTAGTTAGCCTTATATACACAGAAGAATAAATGTTACTGAGGAAATCCTTGTCTTGGAAACTTATAGTTTAACTTGGGAAACCCTTCTATGAATTTCTTGAAGTTTGAAGAAGAATCTTGATTCAAAACATAAGGCTCTTGATGAGAATCTTGAACTTGGAGTCTTTAGATATTATATGAATTTGGAGAAATTTTTTTCTTGAAGTTTTTGATCTTTGGGAGAAGGAAAATTGGGGATCCTAAGAGTCACAATATCGTATAATGATGTTATTAGGTTATACGATGGACTTTGTAAAGTTAAAGGACAAAAGGTCAAAAATATCCTCCTCAACATGAGCCACACTTCCCATAGATAGCTCACTAAGAGCATCGTCTACCACATTTGCCTTGCCGGGATAATATCGAACACTCATGTCGTAATCCTTTAGGAGTTCCAATCATCTCATTTGTATTAAGTTATGGTCTCTTTGAGTGAACATATATTGCAAACTCTTATGATCGGTAAAAACATCAGCATGCACCCCATACAAATAGTGCCTCCAAATTTTCTAAGCAAAACCCATCGCCACTAACTCAAGGTCATGAGTCGGGTAATTATGCTCATGCGCCTTCGATTTCCTTGATGCATAAGCTATCACTTTAAAATGTTGCATAAGTACACAATTCAACCCGATTTGAGAGGTATCATAATGCACCATGAACCCATCCAAACTATTTGGTAGAGTCAAAATCAGAGCCGATGTAAGTCGATCCTTCAAAGTTTGGAAACTCTTCTCACACTCATCCGACCACACAAATTTAGCCTTCTTTTAGGTCAACTTAGTCAATGGAGATGAAATGGATAGAACCCCTCAATGAATCTTCTATAATAACCCACTAACCTAAGAAAGCTTCTAATGTTCGAAGGAGTTAACGGTCTAGGCCAATTCTTTACCGCCTTAATCTTTTTTGGATCCACCTTTATACCATCACCGGATACCACATGACCTAGAAAAGAAACTTCACCCAACCAAAACTCACATTTTCTAAATTTGGAATACAACTTCTTCTCTCTCAAGGTTTGCAAAGACAACCTAAAATAATCCATATGCTCCTGTTTACTCCAAGAATAAATAAGAATATCATCAATGAAGACAACCACAAAACTATTAAGGAATGGCTTGAACACCCGATTCATAAGATCCATGAACACAACCAGAGCATTAGTTAGGCTGAACGACGTTATAAAAAACTCAAAGTGCCCATATCTCTTTTGAAAGGCTATCTTGGAAATATCACATTCTCTAACCTTTAACTGATGATACCTGGAATGGAGGTCAATCTTCAAAAAGTGAGTAGCCCCTTGAAGTTGGTCAAACAAGCCGTCGATCCTAGGCAATGGAGATTTATTTTTAATGGTAACCTTATTCAATTGCCTATAACCGATACACATCCGAAGAGATCCATTTTTCGTGCTTACAAATAACACCGGAGCACCCATGAAGATATACTTGGCCTAATGAAACCATTCTCTAACAAATAATTCAACTAATCCTTTAATTCTTTCAACTCAGCCGATGCTATATGATAAGGAGGAATAGAGATATATTGTGTATCCAGAAGAAGATCTATGCCAGAGTCTACTTCTCTAAGGAGGAATACCGAGCAAGTCTTCGAGAAACATATGCGGAAACACATTCACCACCGGAATGGACTCAAGAATAGACAATTTAGACTCCACATCCTCAACCCTCACTATGTGATATATACACCCCTTGGAGATCATTTTCTGAGCATTGATGTAGGAAATAAACCTACCTTTAATAGCAGAGTCACTACCTTTCCATTAAAGAATTGGCTCACTGGGAGATTGGAACTTGACCTTTCGGGTTCTACTATTTATTGAGGAATATGATGCATGAAACCAATCTATCCCAAGAATTACATCAAAATCATATATTTAATGTTCCAAAAGATCATACGGAAATACCTTATGCAACACAAAAATAGGACAACCACAATAGACCCTATCTACAATAATAGATTCACCTACGGGAGCATAAACTGAGTAAGGCTCCCTCAAAATTTTTGACTCATCCAAACTTAATATCCAACAGCAGAAATCACAAAATACAAGTTTGCACCTGGATCAAGTAAAACATAAGATCAAAATCAAAGACTTTTAACATACCAGTCACAACATCCGGAGCCTCCTCGACCTCCTGACTTGCATGAAGAGCATAAAATCTGTTGTTTCTCGAAGCAACGCCTTGAGGAACTCTTGGATGACCTTGTTCACCTTGAGCCACCTGGCCTTGACACTTCAGAGGATTATTGGGACAATCAGCAACCTTTTGATTCATATCACCACACCCGAAACAAGCACCCGAGATTCTCCAACAGTCACCCCTGTGGTGCTTTCGACACTTATCCCAGAAAGGGTATCCATGTGCACCACCAACCGGTGCCCTAGGAGAAGGCCCCTAGAATTAGCAACCTGAGCACCAGAACCTTGGCCTTGTTGGAAGAGACAAAAACCACTACCCCGAGAACCAGAGAACCCACCATCAAAACAGGGCACTCTTTGGATCATGCATTCTCCTCCCTTTGAGTTTCTCCCCTTCGATTTGTTTGGCATAAACTATAAATCTAGAGATGTCCATATCTTGATTAAGCATGGCCGTACGACATTCTTGTACAAACAAGTCAGAGATACCAAAAATGAACTTGTGCATTCTAGCATGAGGCTTAGCCACAAGTGTCCGAGCATACTTGGAGAGCTTAGTAAACTTGAGGGTGTAATCCCTCACATTCATATTACCCTGCTTGAGGTTGATAAACTCGGCCATCTTGGCTTTCCTAAGCTCAAGTGGGAAGAGACAGTCTAGCAAAGTAAGCTTGAACCCCTCCCAATTAATAGCATCACCATAAACCCTCTCCATAGACCACTGAGTATACCACACCTGTGCCACATCCTTCAACTGATAAGCGACCAGTTCATCCCTCTCCTCATAAGTGACACCCGTGACATTCAATACTTTGGAGAGCTCATCTGTAACTCCTAAGCATCTTCATCAACCTTAGACCCACAGAACTCTAGAGGATTCATCCAGATGAAATCCCTTACTCTACAAGTCAGAGTGGGATCCCGAGGTAGGTTGGCCTGTCTAGTCTGAGTAGTCACCACTTCGGCAAGCATGGAAAAGGCCGTACGAAATTCACTGTTAGAGATAGGCTCATCCATAGGCCCTTAAGGTGCTTGACCCTCGTTAGCCAGTGTTGGTGTTGCAGGTCTACCAGGAGGCATCTTCAGAAACAGAGCAAGGATACTATTCAAGGTCAGGAACTAATCCAACTAATCATAGCTCGACATAAGACTTGAAGAAGTGAGTCAATTCCTAAAACGTCATCATAGCCTCCCATTTATAGGTATGGTGCACCTTCACACCCATAAATAGGACTCTACTTGAGACGGCACGTTGGACTCCAAGGATCGTATACAAACCTAGGGTTATGATACCATCTTTGTCATGACCCGGACCTAGGGCATAAATGTGACACGGTGAATGGGGACCCGAGAGTCCCCAAACAATCCTCAAGATACCAAAACTCACATCATCAGTTCGAAAGCGTACAAAAATAAACATATAGTACTACGGTACAGGGAAATAGGACTCACTCTATGGGGGCATTCCGGGACTTAGGATCTTTCTATCACATCATATAACAAGCCATCAATCACATAACCAACACACATCATAATAATTAAGATAACCAACCCATATCATGGACTTTATTCATATCACATAGTATAAAACCTAAGAAGGTTTACAAGATTTACAACAATGCCTCTACATAGAAGGGTCAGGGGTCAATACATTCCCTAGGCTCACCCTCAATACATAATGAAACAAAAAGTAACAAAGGTAGATAGATGGTGGATCATCCTTAGAAGATAGGACTCACCACTAAAAATAAACTTAGAATCCGAGTTAAGCGTCAAACGATGGATGATCAAAGTCCTCGATCCCTATATGTTGAAATCATGTAGGCAAGAGTATGCGTTCAAATGTTTGAATGTACTAAATAAGAGTGATGCAATGCATGAACTTATAAACATGCATATAAATGTTAGATGACAAGGACACATATTATAAAAGGAGATATATAACAAGAAGTATAGTATAGCAAGATGTCATGAAACTAATGATGCATGAGATACAAATGATGCTCATATACATAGTGGGGATGAGACCTCAACTGACATAAGTAAGACTAAGCGAGCTATTACTTGGAATCATAATGATTACCCCTCATCAGTAAAAAGGTGGTTTACTTTACATGGGTAAACCATGCTTCACCTTACGAGCCTCGTCTTTCATATGAAGCAACCTTCTGTATGGGCCCTCCCATTTCGGATAGATTTTCATATCAAAACATATCATATGATATCATTTCTTCCTCGTACGGGCAACCCCATTTTG
The DNA here is from genome assembly GCA_011800125.2 of Solanum clarkiae. Taxonomy (NCBI): domain Eukaryota; kingdom Viridiplantae; phylum Streptophyta; class Magnoliopsida; order Solanales; family Solanaceae; genus Solanum; species Solanum clarkiae. The sequence continues at coordinate 38,270 of JAABOM020072010.1, read as the reverse complement.
GAGGCATCTTTTCTTACCGGCCTCCCATTTCGAAATGGAAACTTATGCTAGGCATATAGTTTGAGGAAAGGGAGAGGGACCTTGGGGATAGCCCTAACACCCCCAATCTATAGGTGCTAAGTCGTCATCCCATATGAATACTTATAATATACGTAATTATACATGCTTTCAAAAGATATAAGTCCTGCCAAAATATTTCAATGCAAATTTGGGCTTAAAAGGCCAAACATCTTTCATAATAGTTCATGTTTAGGCTCAAATACCTAAACCATACTTTCATAGTAATAATGTTCATGCATAGGAATATCCCATTTATATACCAAAATGGTGCAAGCACCCAAAATGCTCAAAGAGCCATAATCATTATCTTATCAAAATCATATCATATAGCAAAATCGGGCTTAACCCACTTCATAATTTTCATAATAATCCATGTACATGAATGCATATGCTATGAATATTGAGAGAATGACATGGGTAATTAATATTCAATCTAAAATCAATAATATAATACGAAACTCAACTGATAACATAATTATATCCACATTTCAAAATCATAATATAATCACCCATGCAAAATCAAGTCTTAAAGGGAACACGCATAGTTATAATTCTATAAACCCAAAGTAAATCCTCATGTAATAGTTTAAATCATCTTAAAATCATCAAATAAACACTACCCATGCATTTTCAGAATTTTAGCTATATTATTATTCAAAAGCCTGATTTAAAGTAAGCTAGTAATTCATAAAATTGCTTGAAAATAGTTTGAGTCTCCTTGATTGAAAAGTAATCAAGGATCAAATCGACATACCTTCACTAAGATGAAGAAACTCCAAAGAATTTTGAAGATGAGTTGAGTTCCTTAGCCCCCAAGTTGAAATCCCAAGAGTTTCTTTGAGAGTTGTTTTGCGAGAGTTCAAAATTATGAGAGATCAGTTTGAATGTTTGAAATAGGTTTTAGGCCTTTAGATGACTTTAGAATAGCATAGAAATTCCCAAAAGACCAATAGAAATAACCAAATATACAAACATGCCATTAATGAATCAGAGGAAAAATTTATCGGAAGTCATTTAACTTGAGGGTAAACGACTTGTGTGGCACTCCACAGTCCATATGGAATGCCCATGAAACGATACTTAGAAAACTTTCTAAAAATTTTGACCTTGAACCAACACTTAGAGTTTTTCGAGTGAGTTCACCAAATGGACACCTGTCACGAGCCGTGTGAAGCCACACAGTCCGTGTGGTGCTCTCATCTCCCCAACATTTGGAAAATTTCACAAAAATTTACGATGCGATGACACCATACTTAGAATATTTTCACTCTGGTGACTTCACAGAAGGCCAAAAGGGCCGTGTCAGACCAGACGACCCGTGTGACTGGTCGTGCAACCTCGCTTAGCCCTAATGATGGGGCTTTTAAGCCTAGGCCATCCCACGGCTCCTCCACACCACCCGTGAGATGTCACATGGCTCATGTGGGGTGCCAGTGAGGTGTACCTTAGCTTCTAACACAACCCTAAGGCTAACATGCCAGATTTGAGCCCATGTGTGGTCTCACTCGAGATCACATGACTCGTGTGACCTCACAGTAGCAGTGTGGTCTCTCTTGAGACATATTTGTTCCAAATCTTTACCCAAAACGAGATTTCTCAATGTCCAACGACATCGTGCGATATCCAGGTCATTACATCATCTCCTCCTTCGAAAGATTCATCCTCGAATATGCAAGAACAAGGCTTGAGTTAGAACACAAAACCTTCAAACACAAGATATCATGCATAGTTCATAATTCGAAGATCACAAAGTCATTAAATCTCATGTAAAAATGAATAAAATCATTCAAAACATCATAAAGCTATTCTTAATGCACATGTAAGCATGTCATACTATAAGACTCAAGAAGGAAAGAATTGGGACCTACGAGAAAATGAAGAACCTAATACCTTAGGCTTGAGTATATTGGAAAAGATGGGGATACCCTTCATCATGTCCAACTCTGCCTCCCATGTAGAACTCTCCACATGTTGGTTCCTCCAAAACACTTTTATCGATGCCACATACTTGTGACAAAGCCATTTCACTTGTCTATCAATGATCTCACTGGTACCTCCTCATAAGACAAGTTCTCCTCAATCTCAATGCACTCCAAAGGCATAATGGTGTTAGGATCACATCCATCTTTCTTAACATGGACACATTTTCGAAGACTGGGTGTACAGAACTCAAATCTTGGGGTAACTCTACCTTATACGTCATATTCCTAATCCGCTCAATAACTTTATAAGGGCCTACATACCGAGGACTTAGCTTCCCATTTTTCCCAAAATGTATCACCCTCTTCATAGTAAGACCTTCAGAAATACCCAATTCCTAATTTGGAACTTAAGATTCCTTTTCCTAGCATCCAAATATGACTTTTGGCGACTTTGAGCCGTCTTCAACCTTTCTCTAATCAACTTCACTTTCTCCATATCCTCCATCCCCAAGTTCGGGCCAATCAAAGACACCTCCCCCAAGTCAAACCAGCCTACTGGAGACCTATACCTCCTACCATACAAGGCCTCAAAAAGGGACATACCAATGCTAGCATGGAAGTTATTATTATAACCTAACTCGATAAGTAGGAGATAGTCATCCCAATCACCCCTGAACTCCAACAACAAGTTCTTAATATATCTTCCAAAGTTTGAATCATCCTTTCGGCTTGCCTATCGATTTAGGGATGAAAGGTGATTCTCAACTTGACCTTAGTACCAAGTTCCTTTTGAAAAGACCTCCAAAAGTGAGAAGTAAATTGGGTACCCCAATCTGATATGATAGATTTAGGCACACCATGCAACCTTACCAACTCTCGAATGTACAACTTTGCATAGTATTCGGCACCCAAAGTAGCCTTAACCGATATGAAATGAGCCGATTTAGTCATCCGATCAATGATAACCCAAATGGAGTCAAATTGTTTCTTAGTCCGAGGCAACCCAACCACAAAATCAATGTTTATGTCTTCCCATTTCCAAGTAGGAATCTTAATGTCTTGAGTCAACCCACCAAGGCTTTGATGCTCCACTTTCACTTGGTGAAAATTTGAGAATTCGGATACAAACTTGGTTATGTCGCTCCTCATACCATGCCACCAATAAACCTTCTTCAAATCTCGATACATTTTGGTGGACCTCGGATTAATAGAATAATGAGAAATATGGGCTTTACTTATGATTACCTTTCTAAGATCATCCATATTGGGAATACATAACTGATCTTGATACTGAAGTACACCATCTCCCCCTTGGGAGAACACCTCAATATTCTTCTTGGCAACAAATTTCTTCAATTCAACCAAGGATGGATCTAAATCTTTCTTAGCCTTCACATCAGCAACCACCGAGGATTCGGCCCCATTTTGAATATGTATATCACAATCATTGGAATCGGCCACTCTAATACCCAATCTAGCCAAACGATTAACATCCCTTGGCAACTGCTTCTTCTTCTCCTCAACATGAGCCACGCTTCCCATAGATAGCCTACTAAGGGCATCAGCTACCACATTTGTCTTGTTGGGATGATATAAGACACTCAAGTCGTAATCCTTTAGGAGTTCCAACCATCTCCTTTGTCTTAAGTTATGGTCTCTTTGAGTGTACACATATTGCAAACTCTTATGATCGGTGAAAACAAAAACATGCATCCCGTATAAATAGTGCCTCTAAATTTTCAAAGCAAAAACTACCGTCGCTAACTCAAGGTCATGAGTCTGGTAATTACGCTCATGCACCTTCAATTGGCTTGATGCATATGCTATCACTTTACTATCTTGCATAAGTACACAACCCATCCCAATTCGAGAGACATTATAATATGCCACAAACCCATCCAAACCATTTAGTAGAGTCAAAATTGGAGATGATGTAAATCGATCCTTCAAAGTATGGAAACTCTTCTCACACTCATCCGACCACAATAATTTAGCCTTCTTTTGGGTGAATTTAGTCAATGCAGATGCAATGGATGAAAAACCCTCAACAAATCTTTTATAATGACTTGATAACCCAAGGAAGCTTCGAATGTCTGAAGGAGTCAACAGTCTAGGCCAATTTTTTACTGCCTTAGTCTTCTGCGGATCTACCTTTATACCATTACCGGATACCACATGACCCAGAAAAGCAACTTCACCCAACTAAAACTCACATATGCTAAATTTGGAATACAACTTCTTCTCTCTCAAGGTTAGCAAGACCAACCTCAAGTGATCCATATGCTCTTGTTCGCATCAGGAATAGATAAGAATATCATCAATAAAGACAACCACAAATTATCAAGGAATGGCTAGAACACCCGATTCATAATATCCATGAACACGGCCGAAGCATTAGTTAGGCCAAACGATATCACTACAAACTCAAAGTGCCCATTCTCATCCAAAAGGCTATCTTGGGAATATCACATTCTCCTTTGACTGATGATACCCGGAACGAAGGTTAATCTTCAAAAAGTGAGTAGTCCCTTGAAGTTGGTCAAACAACTCATTGATCCTAGGCAATAGATACTTATTTTTAATTGTCACCTTATTCAGTTGCCTATAATCGATACACATCCAAAGAGATCCATCTTTCTTCCGTACAAATAACACGGGAGCACCCCATAGAGATATACTTGGCCTGATGAAACCCTTCTCTGACAAATCTTTCAATTGATCTTTCAATTCTTTTAACTCAACTAGTGCCATATGATAGGGAGGAATAGAGATAGGTTGAGTATCCGGAAGAAGATTTATGCCAAAATGTACTTCCCTTTCAAGAGGAATATCGGACAAGTCTTCGTGAAACACATCCAGAAACTCATTCACCACTGGAACGCACTCAAGAGTAGGCAATTCAAACTACACATCCTTAACCCTCACTATGTGATATACACACCCCTTGGAGATCATTTTTCGAGTTTTGATCTAGGAAATAAACCGACCATTAATGATGCAGTCACTACCTCTCCATTCAAGAACGGGCTCACCGAGAGGTTGAAACTTGACCTTCCGAGTTCTACAATCTAGAGAGGCATATGATACATGAAACCAATCCATCCCAAGAATTATATCAAAATTATACATTTCATGTTCCACAAGATCATGTGGAAATACCTTATGTAATACAGAAATAGGACAACCACGATAGACCCTTTGTACAATAACAAATTCACCCATCAGAGTGTAAATCGAGTAAGGATCCCTGAAAATTTCCGAACTCATAGAAAACTTAACTGCCAACAGAGGAGTCAAAAAAGACAAGTTTGCACTTGGATCAAGGAACGTATAAGCATCAAAATCAAATACATTTAACATACCAGTCACAATATTTGGAGCCTCCTCGACCTCCTGACGTGCATGAAGAGCATAGAATCTGTTGTTCCTCGGAGACACGCCTTGAGGAACTCCTGCCTGGCCTTGTTCACCTTGAGCCACCCGGCTATGACCCTTCGAAGGATTCTTCGGACAATCAACAACCTTGTGATTCTTATCACCACACTTGAAACAAGCACCTAGGATTCTCCAATAGTCACCCGTGTGGTGCTTCCCACACTTATCATACAAGGGGTATCCCTGTGCACCACCAACTGGACCTCCAACACATCAAGCTAAGTTCAACGAAGACCTCATTGGAAGCTTGCTATGCAAGTAGCCCAACTACCCCAAGACCTCCAACACATCAAGCTAAGTTCAACCAAGATCACAGGCCAAGATTTCTATGAAGTAAAAACATGGGGTAACCCTTAGAGTTCAATTGGACGTTAAGACAAGAATGGACCTACCTCCTTTGCTACCACTTGAAAACTTCCCACTCAAAGCCGAGTTCATTAGGGAGTCAGATTTTAACTCTACGGGTCCTACAAAAAATGGCGACACAATATGCATGCAACTAATCCACCCCAAATATAACATCAAAATCCAAAACATCAAATCAAATAAGTGACAAGGCAAGGGCTAATGCAATAAGAACAGGGAACAATACCTATGAACTTTCTAACAACAATATACTCAACCAAGAGGTAGACACCAAAGGTTCACATCACAACTCGGGTAACACAAAAATCCCACTAGCAACAAAAGAATAATGAAAGAAATAGTGAAACTCGGATCCATCAAAAATAAAACCTTCAACTTACCTTCCTTCGTCTTCCTCTTTGTAGCGGCCTGATCAACTAGAATATCAAAGAACATTTGTTAGAGGGGAAATCCCTATCTCACTTCTAAAGTAAGACAAAGACCATGAAGAAGAGAAATATTTCCTAACACATCTCATAGCCTCCTACTCATGGTTGTGGTGCGCAATACAACCATGAATAATACTCTAATCGACGTGGTGCATTGGACTTTGAGGATCTAGAAAGCTAATGCTTTGATAAAATCTTTGTCATGACCCAAGCCTAGGGCCTAGATGTGACCTGCGAATAGGGAACCCGATGGAATCCCAAAAAGCCTCTAAGCATATCATACGCACATCCTTCGTCACGGAAGCAAGGTAAAACAATATAAGAAACACAAACAAGGAAAATTGGACTAAGGGAGAGAGATTTATACTTAAATAGCTTAAATATCATAAATTAGTCAAAGCTCAAGCATAATACATAACTTGTTCAACAACACCTCTACTACATAGAAAAGAGCGGCGGGCCAAGACAAGCAACCGATCTCACCCTCATAGTCAATCCATACATACAAGAAATATAATCTTGGGATATAACATGAGATCATAAGCAACATCCCCGGAATGGAGGACTCACCAACGAGCTTTAGTGAAACTATGCTAGCCACGTGAGTGGAGATGCATAAGCAGGGCTCTAGTTCCTACATGGTGATATCATATAGGTATAGAGTACATATTAGCACGTTTGAATTTACTAACTATGTAGGATACAATGCAACAAGAGATAGACATATAATCGAAATGCATAATTATGCAATAAATGTATATAGTAATATGACATGCATGCATGATGTTTTAGGTAAAACTTTCTTGAAAATAATCATACTTACATAACTTATTAAAACACTAAGGTGACATGATTAGACCATCCAAATACGTTGTACTAGAGGATGATGAATCTAGCATGAGTTATAACCCTTTTAGTAGGTAATGGGTAGTACATAAGATGATGAATAACATATGAGGGTAGAAGGTAGCATAAGTCACAACCCCTATATATGAGCACATTGCATAACCTCAAATATGAGTACATTGTGTAACCTCAAATATGAGTACATTGCATAACCTCAAATATGAATACACTGCATGACATCAAATATGAGTGCATTGTGTAACCTCAAATATGAGTACATTGCATAACCTCAAATATGAGTATATTGTATAACCTCAAATCATACACTAGGGTAAGGAGCACAACATAGTTAATAAACCCTACATGTAGAAGTGAGTAATATTGATTCGTACATAAGGGTAAGGTGTACAACATAGTTCATAACCTTACATGTAGGAAGTGGCCTTGCACTAGAGGGTAAAGTATATAACATAGTTCATCCTTCTAGCAGGCTTCATAATTCACAAGAGCATAAACCTTAGCATAAGGACTCAATAACTCATCAACAATTCCTAAGAACATAACAACATGAGAGCCCACCAATTCACTTGCAATATCATAGGTGATTTACATGTCTTAAACACACATATATACATCCCTTTCATCATCATATAGTCATTCAACTCATAAGACATGCATTGGTCCAACAATTCCACAAGAACCCTAACCCATACATTTTATAAAAACACTTGGCGGGTGTGTAGTGCTAGTGTAAGACCATGCAATTCAAGAGTGAAATCATGCAATTAAATCTATTGTAAAACTATCAATCAACACTAGGTAATACCCTCAAGTGATATACATCAAAACCCTTTATCCAATCTCACAATAGTTCCAAGATTTATAGCTCAAAACATGCTTAAACAAGCACAATTTCATGAAACCCCAACTCATCGTGAAGTGAAATTCTTAATAAATAAGACACATAAGTAAATCAACTTTAAATCATTCAATTTAATTAAAAAGGAGACTTAGGCACCACGGGTGAAATGACCCAATGGTTGAAACCCACATATCTTAGCTTTAGAGAATTTCTTAATGAAGATTTGAAAGGAAACTTGAAGCTTGGATGAATTCCTTAAGATTTGGAAGAGGTTTGGAACCCTTGAGTTTGAGAGAAATATGAGTGTAAGTGTTTGAGAGGGTTTTGGGGAATGTCTAGGATGAAATGAAGGTAAAATAAGGCTAAGTATAGGAATTTTCACATTTGGGAACACTTAGGCCCAAGAATTAAAAGTCTTGGACCGAAGTCATTGGACCAAAAATAACACTAGTGCATGTCGCGCCATGAACGCGCATATACACTGTTTATGGCTCACTTTGAAAATTTAGATTTTTCTATGGTTTCTCTAAAATTTGGGTTACACTCATTCCCCACTCAATTTTCCCCCCTAAACAAGAATATGAAGTCAGATTTTTGAAATAATGCATGGATTTTGAGATATATGAAAATTACGATTGTGGGTACTTCCAACACACATTTTTAGGCACTTTTGGGGTCGTTTCACAAGGGCATAGATTTGAAATGGCGAATTGGGACCCGAGAGTCCCCAAACAAGCCTCAAGATAGCAAAACTCACACCATTGGTTTGGAAGAACACACAAATGAACACATAGTACTACGGGAAGGGAAAATAGGACTCATTCTATAGGGGTATTCAGGGACTTTGGATATTTCCATCACAACATATATCAAGCCGTCAATCACATAACCAACTCACACAATGATAATCAAGATAACCAACCCATATCATAAATTTTAGTCATATCATATAGAATAAAACATAAGGAGGTTTACAAGATCTCTAATAGTATCTCTAGATAGAAGGATCGGGGGCCAAGAGATTCCCAGGGCTCACCCTCAATACATAAAGAAACGAAAAGTACCAAAGGTAAGTAAATAAAGATCTCAATTCCAGCGACAGTCTAATAAATTTGGAATCCATGCTAAGAGTCAAACGGTGGGTGATCAAATTCCTCGATCCCTACACGGTGAAATTGTGTAGGCAAGAGTATGCATTAGTAAATTTGAATATACTAAGTATGCTGGATGCAATGCATGAACATACCAAGGCCTGCATATGAATATTAGATGACAAGGGCACATATTATAGAAGGAGATATATAACAAGAAGTGTAGTATAACAAGATGCCATGAAACCAATGATACATGAAATGCAAATGATGCTCATATACATAATGCGGATGAGACCTCAACCGATATAAGTAAGACCAAGCAATCTATTACTTGGATCCTGATGATTACTCCTCATTAGTAAAGATGTGGCTTACTTGCCAAGGGAAAACTATGCTTCACCGTATGGACCTCCCATTTTGTGTGAAGCAACCTTCCTTACAGGCCTCCCAAAGAAAAAGGAGGAAGCCCCTTGTCTGCTTTCCTTTCCCTCTGCTTCTAGGACGTTTTCTACGCTCTCCTACTTTTCTTCCCCTTTTAAAGCTCCCCTCGCTCCACTAGATGAGATGATGTCCAGCTAAAATATCCCCTCCTTCTTTTTCAGATATGATTTACATATCAAAACATATCATATCATATCATTTTTTCTCTTTATGGGCAACCCCATTTCGAAGGAATCTTTCTTTACGGGCCTCCCATTTTAGAAAGAAAACGTATGCTAGGCACATAGTTTGAGCAAAAAGGAGAGGCCCCTTGGGGATATCCCTAACACCCCAATCCATCGGTGCTAAGTCGTTATCCCACAAGAATACTTATAATATACGTAATTATATATGCTTTCAAAAGATACAAATCTTGCCGAAATATTTTAATGCGTAATTGGGCTTCAAAGCCAAACATCTTTCATAATAGTCCATACTTAGGGTCAAATGCCAAAACTATACTTTCATAGTCATAATGTTCATCCATAGGAATAGCCATTCATATGCCAAAATGGTGTAAGCACCCAAAATGCTCAAAGAGCCATAATCAATAGACATACATGCGACTACAATATTTTCATATCCAATATCTTATAAAAATCATATCATATAGCAAAATTGGACTTAACTCACTTCATAATTTCCATAATAATCCATATAAATGAATGCATATGCTATGAATAATGAGTGAATGACATGGTAATTAAGATTCAATCTGAAATCAATAATATAATATGAAATTTGCTTGATAACATAGTTAAATCCCCATTTAAGAATCATAATATAATAACCTATTCATAAACAAGCCTTAAAGGGGACATACATACCTATAATTCCATAAACCCAAAGAAAATCCTCATATAATAGTTTAAATCACCGTAAAATCATCAAATAAGTACTACCAACGCTTTTCTATAATTTTAGGAATCATAATATTCAAAAACCCGATTTAAAATAAGCTAGAAATTCGTAAAATGGCTTGAAAATAGTTTGGGTCTCCTTGGTTGAAATGTAATCAAGGAACAAACCCACATGCCTTCACTAAGATGAAGAAACCCCAAAGAATTTTGATGAAGAGTTGAGTTCCTTAGCCCCCAAGTTGAAATTCCCAAGAGTTCCTTTAAGAGTTGTTTTGAGAGAGTTTAGAATTATAAGAAATGAGTTTGAATGTTTGAAATAGGTTTTAGGTATTTAGATGACCATAGAATAGCATATGAATCCCCAAAATACGAATATAAATAACTGAATTTATGAAAATGCCATTAATGAATCGGAGAAAATATTTATCAGAAGTCATTTGACTTGAGGGTAAATGGCTCGTGTGGCACTCCACGGTCTGTATGGAGTGCTAGTGAAATGATATTCAGAAAATTTTCTGAAAATTTTGACCTTGAATCAATACTTAGAAATTTTTGCATGAGTTCACCAACTGACATCTTTCATGAGCCGTGTGAAGCCACACGGTCCGTGTGGTGCTCCTGTCTCCCCAACCTTAAGAAATTTTGTGAAACTTTATTATATGGTGACCCCATACTTTTAATACTTTCACTCTGTAGACTTCACAGAAGGCTAAATGGCCGTCTCACACCATACGACCCGTGTGACTGGTCGTGTGGCCTCCCTTAGCCGCAATGATGGTTTTTGAAACCTAGGACACCCCACGGCTTCTCCACATAACCCATGAAGTGTCACACGGACCATGTGGGTTGTCAGTGTGGTGTGTCTTAGATTGCAACACCACCCCAAGGCCAACATGCAACATTTGAGGCCAAGTGGGGTCTCACTTGAGGCCTCACGGCTTGTGTGACCCCACATTGGCCATGTGTTCTCTCCTGGGACACAATTGGTCCAAATCTTTGGCCGAAATAAGATTTCTCAAGGTCAAATGACATCGTACAATATCCAGATCATTATAAAAGGAGGATCATTGAAAGGGCATAGAATGAAAGATCATTAGCATAATTCAATCTGAGAAAATTCATGACAAAATATGATCTTCCTTTTCTTTTGAGCCCCATCCTGAGTTCATGGAAACTAAAGTTACATCTCATTTAACCTAAGGTTGTCTTTAAAAATCCTACAATACTTTTACAAGACATTAAAGGATTTTTAGTTCTCATGAGTTAATTTCTCGAATAAATAAATTGTATTATATACTACATAAACCTCACTGATGATAATAGAAAGATTGTGAAAGTATTGGGTCCCCATACATGTTTCTTCGAAGTTTTCGTTGTAAACTATATATTCGAAGTATTTTTACATGCTTAATGAACATCATGCACTTAATTGAGTGAACCAATATTTTTACATAAATTATTTCATAAACCCTTGATATTATTTTATTTAAATTTGCATGAATGACCCTATAGATTGAGTCTAGAGCCTTGACAATATGATTGTTATGTGAAAATGGTGATAATGATGTTGATAGAACTTGATGGTCTTGAGAATTTTCATAATTGAACTCAAATGATTGGTCTAACTTGATAGTCCTCCTAATGATTTTCCAAACCCTCTAAAAAATGTTATTAAAAATTTATTTGATGGTCGATAGGAAAAAAGGCTTGATTGTGATGGATTGATAAGGGTCCTTATGAGATTCGTTGATTGAATGGATTGTTTTAGGAGCTATTGAGTCTTGGGAGGATTATTCAGCATCGAATTGGGTAGGAATAATTCCAAGTCAAACTCAATATCTATGTTGCTAGTATAAGATTGATTGGATAAAGGCTATGCCTCTAAAATCCTTAAAAAGGATCTAATTGATTGATTATCAACGTCCCTTACCCTAGTAAAATATTGGACGGGTGCACAATGACATCACTTTATTATATCATCACCATCTCATAGGTGATGTTTGTCGATTAGAAAAACTCCTAAATAGGTTTTGGTATTAATCTGGCTAGATTGGATTGTATATGTTTGGTCTCTGTCAAGTTGATTGTTGAGTTGAGTATCCTTGTTCTTTAGACTTAAGATAATCTAATTGAGTTTCTTATCTTTCTGAGTTGAGTTGAATCACCTGAGTCGAGTTGATTGTTGAGTTCAGTATCCTTGATTGTGTTCTTTTCTTTTTTGTTATTTTACATACTTGTACATTCCATATACTGACGTTCTTTTGGTTCCTCAACAGGTGCTTTGTTGAGGATCCTTTCACATTTAGCTGGTTGGTGAGTCCTCTCCTACATTCAGAGGGCACCCTACTTATCTTTTTGCTTTGAGTTTAGTATATTTAGTTTGATTTGTGGTAGCCATGAAACTGTTATTCCATCTACATGCTTAGAGATAGAGGCTTCATAGACAATGATGGGTCAGAGTTGATGTTTCATTTTTGCGGACTTGTACTTTCAAATTACTTTCACAATATTGAATTGACGTGAATTGTTAGTTTTAGCTGTTATTTTATTGAGTCTTTAATTGATGAGCCCACTAGAACATTCCTTGTTCATAAACTGAGTCTTCCATGATTAATTGAACTAATGTTATGAAGATAAGCAGTTCACTTGGGAGCCAGCAATGGTTTTTGAGTACCAACCACGCCAAGGGTACTCTCCTAGGGCATGACAAGATAGGGACAAGAGGCCGAAGTCAACCTACTAGAACCACTTGGGTCACTCGGGCGCCTACTTCTTGACCCGCCCCTACTTCAAAGGCAAATTTCAAGGGAGACATTACCATACTCACTCTATTTGTGGCTCACCTGAGTGGTAATTGAAATTAACCACTACCTAACTCTAGCTTTTACAAGATATGGACTGTAGTAAGGCTTAGAGACTTCCTGAGAAAGAACCTATCATCTTTACCAAGCCTAAGGTAGAGGATGACCCTCAAAATTTCATCGATGAGACGTGGAAAGTCCTGAAAGCTATACATGTAAATTTGATTGAGGGAGTTAAGTTTGCTTCTTATTTGTTGAAGGATGTAGCAAATGTCTAGTTCAACCAATGGAAGGAGAGCTAGAATGAGGATGTTTAGCCTGCAGTGTGGGATGAATTCAAGAATGCCTTCCTTGATCTCTTCTTCCCCAGAGAGTTGAGGGAAGAAAATGTTAAGGAGTTCATAGATCTAAAGCAAAAAGGGATGATATTGAAAGAGTATGGCCTAAAGTTCATCCAACTATCTTAATATGCTCCAAAAATGGTCCCAGACGTAAGAACTAAGATGAGAAGATTTATCTCTAGCTTGAGCAAACATGTGAAGAAGAAGTGTAAGGTACCATTATTGATCTTAGATATGGACATCTTCAGACTCATGGTATTTGCACTAATTATGTGAAGGAGGATAAGAAGAAAGATAGAAAGGAGAACATGAATAACAAAGCCAAGTAAGTAGGACATGAGCCTAGCCAACATAAGCAAGGTAAGAGGGATAAATCCTTTTTTTTCCAAAAGAGGTCTTCAAGGTATGTACTACCTCTAGAAAGTGCATTATTACTGATTAATAAGTATAATTAGAAATCACAGAGTCACTGGTGTTTCCATGTTCAAGCTTCCCAATCCCAAGGAAGTGTAGCTTAGGGTTCAATGAGGAAGCCAACTTTTGGGAGATGTAGTAATCTTCACTTGGGAGAGTTCCAACAAAGGACTAATAGATGTTATAAGTATGATGACACATATAGAGGAAGTATATGATATGGACATAAAGTAAGGGAGGCGACAAGGCCCAATTTGCTTTGGTGACAACACCAACCTGAGCTAACTACAAGGGTGCTACATCAGGTAGAAGTGGAGGCACAAAATGCTTGTATAATATGGCTAGGTCACTAAGATTAAGAGAATGTCACGCCCTGAGAGGGTACTGTTGGTGTGGCTAGAAACACTTGAAAAACTGTTATTGATTCCTCAAGAGAACCACCTAGCCTCATCATCACATCAACTCAACAATGGAAGAAACACTCAAATGAAAGACATCAATAGATAAATATAACTCTTACAGGGCAGTCTCCAATGAAAAAGTTTTGGAAATAGAAATACTGAAGGATCCTCTACTTAATTTCTATAAAGCCTCTAATCAACAATCGATATGGTATCATGACAGAACATGGATACCCTAATATAAAACAATAAAATACTCAATAAAAGTAGGGAAATAAAAGGGCTCCTCCAGAAAGTAGGGAGGGCTTACCAACTCTTGGAATGCACTGAACTAGACCTCAATAATATGCGGGATAATGTTGTCTATCACCTGTATCTGCATCATGAAATGATACAGGTCCAAATGAACGTCAGTGCATGAAATATACTGGTATGTAAAATAGCTCAAGAAATGTAAAGCTCAACTCACTCACCTCAACTCAAACAACTCACAACTCATCCAAATAAATATGCAAGTTTAAAGTAAATCATGTTGTGTAAAATAGACTCAGCAGAGTTAAACTCAATTCAAAAATATTATGCTCAAGTGTTTGCTTAAGAGTTTCTATTAACCGACATCCAATATAACACCTTTCATTTTATGATGTGCAACAAAGGTAACATCGATTTCATGCCCATCCTAAACTTTCCAAGGTTAAAGATGATCAACTCTCTCATAGATCCATAATAAATGTCCATCTTATAGGACATGATTCATCAGAATGTGCTATATGACTATTCTATGCTGGCAACATAGTTTTGTGGGTTAGAGTAGATATTTACTTTCTCCTAACTCGATGCTAGATACTCATCCCAAGACTAGAATATCCTCAACTCATCAATCAACTCAAATCTCGATATTACTCAATTAATCAACTCTGATCTCGACCTTGTTAGGTCAGATCAACTCGACTCATTTCAGTTTCTCACTAAGTCAATCAATTAAGGAAATCAATCAGACCCAACTCAAACTCAAACAGTCATTCGAACTCACTCAATTAGACTCGTCATGGAATGCAAGCAACATGCATCAATGGACACACAATCATTATACTATATACTCCTCATAATCAATTATGCTCAATTTACTCAACTCAGATAATAAAACTCTAACCTCAACTTAGTCCATGCATAGAACTTTGTAAATCATGAAGTTTAGGTTCATAATTTCAATGCATAAAATTTATACCTCCATCTCATATCAACAACAATGTAATGCATTAGTTATTAAGTTCATAATAATGAGAACTAAAAGCAAATACAAAATATTCGATGTTTAGGTTATAAAATTCTCAAGACTCAACTTTTTTTCTCAATGACAACTCAAGGAAAGAAAAAAGGCATGTGAATGAATGTAGTTCATCACTTTAGTAAGTCCTACATGCTTGAAAATAGAAGGAGAACTCAAAATTTAGTCGATCCTCGCATTTGAACTCAAAGCTCTCGCTTTCCTCTCCCCTTGGTTACTCTCATAAAATCCCTAAGGATGAAGAATGGTGAAAATACACAGGGTTTTGTTTAGGACTTTAATTAAGTCTAAAAAAAAATCTAAGAATTGGATTAGAAATGGATAGGAATAGACAAAAATACCCTTCTTAAAAGCTGTGGATGGGATCTACGAGACTCCATCTACGGGCCATAGATTTTTTTACGACCTGTAGAAGACCTCTCATAGGTAAGGGCTCCAAAAGTTTGAGTTACTGGAATTAGGCATAGAACCTATGGAACCTCTTCAACGAGCCATCTGATAACTCATAACTTAATATACTGAAAAGTAGATTTTTGCATTACCAACTCATGAAACCAATCTGCGAGCGATGGATTATTTCATGGGCCATATTTTATCTCGACATGGGCCTCAGACTTAGAAAATTTCAACTAGTCATCTGGGGATCTACAAGGCCTCATCTATGGATGGTAGATCATTCTACGGGTCGTAGATGGCCCTTGTGGTTTCCCTTCCAGCAACTTTTTTCAATTTTTTCTGTGCATCTACTCAGAATAGGTGGAAAGAATTAGGGGTATTACATTATCTTCCCCTTGGGGTCATTCATCCTCGAATGAAGAGAAATATAGGGAACTTTGTCAAGGCACGAATCTTCCTAAGATTCTAACAATCAAGCGGTTCTTATCTCACTCATGTAATCAACCAGACAAGAAACTCGACAAGTAAAACATATAAACAGTCAACACATAAATTAATCCTCACTCGGACTCTAGAGCTCTATCATCTATCAATCTCAGAAAGGAAGGAGAACTCAAGGAATATGAATTCTAGAATTTAAAAGGAAATCATTACCATCAACTCTCTCATCATCAGCCGGTAGGAATAAATGAGGGTACTTGGCCTTCATATCTTCCTCCGCCTCCCAAGTAGCTTCTTCTATAAATTGGTTTCTCCATAACACTTTGACAGATGTGATCTCTTTGATTCTTAACTTGTGAACTTGACGATCAAGAATTTGGATAGGAACCTCCTCATAACTCAAACCGTCTTTCACTCCTAGAATCTCAACAAGCACATCCAGTTGTGGGTCTCCGAAACACTTTTTAAGCATGGAAATATGGAAGACTGGGTGGATGGCCACTAAATGTGGTGTGTAGCTCATAAGAGACATTGCCCACACTTTTCATAATATGGTAAGGACCAATATATCTCGAACTCAACTTTCCCTTCTTCCCAAATTGCATCACACCCTTCACAGGAGACATTTTCAAATACAGCTTATCGTCGACCTCAAACTCTAAGTCTCTTTTTCTAATGTCAATGTAGGATTTCTCTCGACTTGTCTAATCTTCAACCTTTCTCAGACGACTTTTTCTTTCTCCATGGATTGGTGAACCAAGTCAGGTCCAGTCAAATCAGCGTCACCTACCTCGAACAATCCAACCGGTGATCTACACCTCCTCCTATAGAGTGCCTCATATGGAGTCATGTGGATACTCAAATAGAAGCTAATGTTGTAGGAAAACTTAATCAAAGGCTGGTAGTCATTCTAATTACTTTGAAATCAATGACGCAAGCTCTCAATATATCCTGCAATGTCTGAATTATGCGGTCTTCCTGGCCATCGATATAAGGGTGGAAAGCCGTTCTAAGGTTCAGCTTCGAACCTAGCCTTTCTGGAAAGGATCTCCAAAACTGAGTAGTGAATTGGGTTCCTCTATCTGAGATGATAGACAAGGGGACTCCATATAGTCTAACAATCTCCTTTATGTGTAACCGGGCATAGTTGTCTCCAGTACCAGTCATCTTAACTACCAAGAAGTGAGAAAATTTGGTCATTCTATCAACTATCACCCAAATTGAATCACGCTACTGAGCTACTCCACATGGCCATTGGTGATCCACTTTAACTTGTTAACAATTCGGGCACTTGGAAACGAACTCAAAAATGTCTTTCTTCGTTCCACTCCACTAGCAGACTTCACTTGAGTCATGGTACATCTTAGTCGATCCTGGTGGATAGAATATCTGGAATTATGGGCCTCTACCATGATCCTCTCTTGAACACCATCAACATTTGAAACACACAATCTGCCTTGATACCTCAATACTCTATCTCCCCTTTGGAAAAAGCCTTCACTTTTTGTTTATGCACATCTTCTTTCAATTGCAGCAAGATGTCTTGCTCTTGCTTCTCTTTCACATCAACTACTAGATACAATTCATACCCATTATGCACAAGTACTCTGCCTTCACCCAATTCGTCTAGTTGGAATCCCAATGGTGCTAGTCTGTGAATCTCTTTAGCTAACTCCTGTTTCTCTCCCTTGACATAGGAAGTACTTCCCATAGATATCCTACCAAGAGCATCAATAACTACATTAGCTTTACCCGGATGGTAGAGGATGCTCATGTCTAATCTTTGAGTAGCTCAAGCCACTTCCTCTGCCCGAATTTATGTTCCTTTTGGGTGAAGACATATTGCAAGCTCTTGTGGTTTGTGAATACGTCAAATATGCTCCATATAAGTAGTGGCACCATAGTTTGAGAGCAAACACCACCACTGCCAATTCCAAGTCAATAGTGGAATAATTCGTCTCATGCACTTTAAGCTATCTAGAAGCATACATAATAACTTTACCTCTCTGTGTCAACACATATCCTAACCCCATTCGTTCCATCAAGTAATGTCAACATTGGGGAAGTAGTCAACCTTGTCTTCAACTATGTTACCCTCATCGGACCATTGAAACATGACCTTTTTTCGTGTCAGACTAGTTAACAGTGTGGATATGGAAAAAACTCCTTCAATAAATCTGTGGTAGTTACGAGCCAACCTTAGAAAACTTCTTATATTTGTCGATGAGGTCGATCTAGGCCAATTCTTAACAGCTTCAATCTTTTGTGTGTCCTCTCAAATGCCGTCGCTCGAAACTAGATGGCCTAAGAATGGCACAGATTTGAGCCAAAACTAACACTTCTAAAACTTTCCATATAACTCATTATCCCTGCGTGTCTGCAAAGTGATTCTAAGGGGACTAGCATGCTCCTCCTTATTTCTGGAATATAACAGAATATCACGAATGCACACGATGATGAACATGTCAAGATAACATTTGAATACTTTGTTCATCAAGGCTATGAAGGCTTTATGTGCATTTTTCAATCCAAAGAACATCACCAAGAATTCGAAGTGACCATATTAGGTTCGAAAAGTCATCTTTGGGCTATCACATTCTTTCACTTCCTACTGGTGGTAGCCTGATTGGAGGTCTATCTTGTAGAAAACAGTGAAACCCAGAAGTTGGTCAAATAAGTCAACGATCTTCGGGAGAGGACACTTATTCTTGACTTTGACCTTAACTGGTGGTAGTCAACACACATTCTAAGGAAACCATCCTTCTTTCATACGAACAAGACCGAAGCATCCCATAGAGAGATAGCCTTGTGAATTCTTTCTCTAGTAAATCTCTCAACTACTCCTTTAACTCTTTCAACTCTATGGGGGCTATTCTATATGGTGGAATAGAGTTAGGCTGAGTTTCAGGAAGAACATCAACTCCAAAGTCAATCTCTTTATCCAGAGGGACTCTGGGTAGATCTTTAGGAAATAATTAGGGAACTCGCTTAAGATCGGGACAGACTAAAGAGTAGAAGGATCAACATCATCAGACTTGACTCGCATGAGGTGATACATATATCTCTTAGAGATCAGTCTTCGAGCCTTGAGGTAAGAAATAAACCTACCCTTTGGCACAACAAAATATCCCTTTGACTAGATAATTGGCTCATTTAGAAACTAAAATTTGACAGTATGGGTCCTGCAATCAATAGAGGCATAGTAGGTGTGAAGCTAGTCCATGCCAAAGATTAGGTTGAAATTAACCATCTCTAACTCAATCAAATCAGCAAGAGTATCCCTATGATAGATGGACACCGCACAATTTCTATAGATTTTTTCAGATCGAATAGAATCACCAACAGGAGTAGAAATAGAAAATGGCTCAAGCAAGCACTCAGGAAAGATCTCAAGTCTACCAGCCATTGATGTCATCTAAGTTACACCTCCTTTTAGAGGATAAAGCGGTCACTGTTAATAAATAGAACCTAACATAGGTTAGGGTCAAACCCACTAGGAATACGTAGACTAAAGACTAATTCACCAATATGCTACTCAAGTAGTTAACTGACTCAATTCCCTAAAGGGGGGTTTTTACTAATCGATAAGAAAGTAAACTAAACTATCATGAAAGACTATCAGAAATAGAGAGCAACTAAGGTATTGTGTTCCCTATGATTCCCCAACTCAGTATTACTAGATAACCTAATTTTTGTCTACTGTTTAGCATGCAGGACGGTAATTGAAGTTCACCAAGCCCTTTGGTCAAAGGTGAGAGGCGAATTTTACTATGCGAATTGGTCCATCTCCATAGTGTGCATTACTAACCATTACATATAAGTCCTAGTACAACCTCTCCTTGGCCCAGTTTGGTTGATTAGACGAGAACACATCGATTGAAACCTGTTGATTAATCTTTTTTCCTATTCATTACTACCTTGGTCCGTTCTATAACACTAAGTGGGTTCTAATGTTGGCCACTACTAGAAAATATGCAAAAAGAAGAGAGTTAATTAATACATATACATAGAACTTCCAAGAATTGTAAATTATCCGGTTTTACTTTGTTAGCTTTTCAGGGTTCTCATAACCCTAGTTGTAGATTTAACTACTCAGGCTATGTGTAGATGAAGAAACTTTGAGATGAGAAGAATAGTTCAACACTTACACAATTGAATTAAGATGGAGCAAATCCAAAGTCAATGGGAATCACAAGCTTGAAGATTAAATCGAAGCCCAAGTGTTCTCAAAGACTCTCTAACAACATTCTCTACAATTATTGAGTTCTTTAAGTACAAACCCTAAAACTACTGATAAGTGACGTCCCTCTCTAAATAATAACCCAAGAAACCTATTTATAGTAATTACAAATAAATCCTACATAAATAAGGAGAACTAGTTCGCAAACTCCACAAAAGCACTCTACGGCTTGTACTGTCTTCTACAGCTTATAGTCGGGGTCTCGTAATCAGCTACTAAAATTTTAGAATTCTCTTCTATGACATCCCTTTATGACTCGTAAAGTCATTCATGACTTATAAAGCGGGATTCGTCTGATGAAATTTCTGCATGTCTACTTCTCTGATCCTCAGGGCACAAAAGGTAGTCTATGACTAGTAACTTTCTCCACGACTCGTATACATGTCTTGTAGACTTCAACTTCAGCAATTTGCCCTTCACTAGAAATCCTCACGAACCCTATCTACGACTAGTAAACTAGACTACGAATCATAGATGGTCTCGTATAATAGCAAAAACCAGCAACTTCTGCAATTTTTTCCCAAATCATGGTCAACCTATAATCCTGCAAATCTAAATACAAAAACACATAAAATTCACATATATCACATTGAAAACACATAAAATCCTAAGTTTTAAGTATTAAAGTGTTGTAATTTGGTAGCACATTAACACCCTCAACTTAAAATTATTGCTTATCCTCAAGTAATGCCTCAATCTATATAGACAATAGAGTAACACACAAAACTAAACTCAATAGTATATACCATGTACATCTCAAACTCAGATACCCACACCAACTTTTCAAAACTGGATCAGATAGTCATTTAGCAAAGCAATGCAAACTAATGCATGTGACAGCATAACAATGACAAGCAAGGGGTTATCAACAGTCCACAATCACTGAACAAGTTCAATGCTAACAATGAAATGGAAGTGCCCTCACAGAAAGAAGTTCCATATTTGACACTCAACAATGATTTCATGTTTAAACTTGGGACTGTAATATAACACTCACCCTTACAAAAATATTCATGCATAATGACTAATACCATAGACTTGCCCCTATGCTCATGAATCAGATCTTCAACTAACTAGACTAAGATCTTCTAGGCTTGTGACGTAGGCTCAGGGGGATTTGGTATGATATTTTAGGAAAATAGTGACTAATGGCCCTCGTTGAAACTGCATTTTTCTACACTCTTGCCGCAACAACTCTGTCATTTTCACCTTATTCTCTCTTTTTCCTTCTTCAAGCTTTTCTGGGTGCTTTCTTCTTATTTTTTAGTCCTTTGCATTGTTTTTATGCTTCGTTTTTCTTTTTAGTTCAATCTAAGGCATTTTTTATTTTTCTTGCACCCGGTATATAATTTTCTTCTTTTTCTCCTCCTTCCTAACTTACCCCCTTATTTTTGTGCTTTTACCCTTTGACCAGCCATCCTCAACTTAGGTTTTTAGTGTATGTTAAGGTGCACAATATCTATCCTTTGAACCAGGGTAACTTTTGGTAGCCACCCTCAACTTAGGATTTTTATCTCATAAAGGTGCACAATGTTCAAGGATTAAGCAGAGCCAATTTTAGGATTTTCACTAGATAAAGCTAGGTTAATTAAGTGTTTAGAAAGAATCAGTATATGTAAGGCTCAAATATTTGGAACAAGGGATATATCATCATTTGGTTGGTTATTTTTATACTAAAGTGGAGTATTTAAGAATATAGGGATCAGATCCTTTCCTAATCCATTTAATCTGTAATCTAGCTTAGAGTAATAGAGAAAGTTTTGAATTAGCACCAAATGAATGAATCTAGAAAAATAAGCTCATGCTCACATGGCACAACATTCATTATCAGCAAAAGCCTCATAGATCATACTTTCTATCTCAATTTACCCTCACTTATCAGAACAAACATTGTTAAACACCTACACATGCATGATTACTATCTAACTACTAATCAAAATTTTTGGTGGGTATCATTTTTCAAAAGAAAACACAAAAAATATGATATATGCCACAAGTATTAGAACTATATAATACACATATTATCTAAGCATCCTAAACATGTCAGTTTAATAAAAATGCAATATCCACAAGGAAAAGAACATAGGAAAGAAAACCCCAGATCAAAAATTGGGAGAGTTATGGAACATAAGCTACTCAGATATCACTAAGGACTATGACTACCCACACCCCATCGAAAAGGATGTGCATTGTCTCCAATGCATAAAATCAATCAAAAATAGAACATAAGGGGTCAAAAACATACCTCACAGCCTAAGCGCCATTCAGTAGCTGATTCTGGCTACCCTCCACCTACAGGGTGGTCTGCTCAGTAGTGCTACTCCATCCAAAGGGGCCAGCAACTCCTATCTGCTCAGTCGCTCGAGCTTGTTTCATCGCCTCATCATGCCTTAACTCCCTCAAGGAAAGCTCGAGATCCCTCTCCTTTGACCTTCTCGCATGTATATTTCTGTCCTGTAGATTCTTATCTATGCAAGGTCTCTTCCGGAGGGAAGAATGGGTAGGCTTGTCTGGAGCAAATAAGTCAAACATTGAGATTGGAGATGTTGTCTCTGGTAGTGTGACTAGTGCCACAAGAAATACTATCAAGTTAACCCAGAGTTGCTGGATCTCTGTATGCATGGCTGACAAATCTGAAGGTCGGGCCTTAGCCAATCTCTTCTATACCCTTTCCTTAAAGGTGTTAATGCGACCATCCACAATAGAAATACGGTCCTAAATAGCAACGACCGCAAATTCTTGCATCCGACCCTCCAAATTAAAAATGGCCTGCCGGAACCATGGCCTGTTCTGCTGAAAAAGCTGAGTCAACTATGCCTCTGCATCTGCTAACCTCTACGCCATGGCCTGTATAGAAGTGTCGGACACGGACATCATGCCCGTGATAGTAGCTTGTGAAGTATTGGTCTCTAGTGCAGGAGCGTAAATAGTGAGCCCTCTTTCCTTATCCTCCTCATGCTGCGGGGGCCTCTCCTCAGTAGTTCAGCAGTAGTCGTGGTGTCAATCTCATAACCCTCAGGTAGTGGCTCTGGGCGAATATCTCATGCATAGGTGGAGGCTGTGCTCAGGAGTGCCATCGGGTTCTCATCAACCTTGATTATACTAGGCTCCATGGTGTGTTGGGCCTCAACTAACCAGTCTAGCTAGTGTAGAATATCCACCCTAGACTCTAAACAGATCCTGAAGATCAAACACATTAATGGGATGGAGGTGGCCCTCTCTAGTACAGCCTCATGTATCTGTTCGGTGATGAGGCTGGCCTAATCAATATCATAGCCAGCTAAGATACTGGCAAATAGAAATGCACGCTCTAGTGTAAAAGTGTTATCAACGAGTGTTGGCAAGATGTGTGATCAAACAATAACCAACCAAATTTTGGCGAGGAAGCTAAGTGAATCCTTGACAATAGGTTCTATGTGAGTGGTAACCCAAGTAACTTTTGGACCCTGCTCTGTAATGAACCCTAGCACCTATCTCAATAATGTGGCACTCCACTCAGGATCCTTCATAATAAGTGC
Source organism: Solanum clarkiae (assembly GCA_011800125.2). Lineage (NCBI taxonomy): Eukaryota > Viridiplantae > Streptophyta > Magnoliopsida > Solanales > Solanaceae > Solanum > Solanum clarkiae. The sequence goes on along the minus strand of JAABOM020072010.1, from coordinate 14,077 downwards.
ATTTCGAGTCTGCTCCACCCAATAATCAAACTCAGCTGTGGATCTGGAGACATGGTACTCGGGACTAAATAACATGAAAAAGATGATTATCCTGTGATATATGAACCCACCGAGCCCTCACTATTGTCTCTATCAGCCTAGGCTAAGTGAGGGATTTCTTACCTTTAGGAAGATTGAGATAGATAGTTGCTAAATAAGATACATAGAACTCCTTCACCATTGTCGGGGAGTACCATCTAAAATACTCTGTCATATACTGAAGCCCATATCATATCACCATGTCCTGGAGATCTGGGACATGACGAAGTCCATCAGCTATCACTCTGGGTTCCTTGAGATAGAAGAAGTCAGCTTGCCCTAATCTTTTGGCTGCACGCCCTCCAAGTATATCGCCTCCATACCCTCGATGCACCATCTGTAGGTGAGGGAATCTTGTGCTGATGATGATGATGGTGTGACGGAGGGCTCGACATCTTCTCCTTCCTCAGAGCCCTCCTTAAACTAGACTGCTCTCCGGATGGAGTGATCTAAGGCATGCTCCTCCCATTATTGCTTCCCTCATACTAGGAAGGACGATCGATTGGAGCTTGAGGCTGCCCAGTTCTGGAAGCAGATCTGGTTTTTGGTTGAGAAGCCTCTAGGTACGACTAGTCATCAAGGATCTCTAGTGAACCACCCAGTTGAGTGGTCTGCTCATTATCGAAAGGCTCATCCCTGAGCCTCCTCCACACAACTTTGATCTCAGAGAATTTTCCCTTTGGGGCCATAGTACCTGAAACATCAACACATACACACCATCGATAGCCCACAAATCAAGAATTGAAATGCAAAAATTCATTTGAGTACAGTTGCAGAAGTGCTTTATGAAAGCACTTTTACGAGTCGTAATGTGCACTATGAGTCATAAAGAGCCTTTGTAAAGCAGTGGCTCAGAACAATTTTTATTACTAGAAAAGTCTACAACACTGAGTACGACTCATAAAGTAGTTTACGAGTAGTAAACTGGGGTCATAGAAAATCCTAGTGAGTAATCAAATTCAGGTAGATATCTATGAGACCTATCTACTAATCATAAAGTGATATGTGACTTGTAGAAGGTCTCGTATGATGGATACTCAGAATTATCAAGTTATTGGATTTTTTCTTGAGGGGAAATTATGACTCGTAGATTGCTTATGGGTCATAAAAACAACTCCGGGACCATAAATCTTAGTCACTTGAGTTTCTAAGGCTATCACACATACCCCAAAAGAAAATTTCAACCAACTAAGTATTAGCATCGAAGTAAGAATACAAGTACCAATAATGGTTTACACATCACACCCATCACCCCCAATGTTTCCAACATATATACACCCCACCAAAAATTATTTAGCATCAATTGTTCTAAGATTCCGACTATCCCTAATTGATTCAAGCTAACATGTACCTATATTATCAATCACAATTCACAATCATAATCATTCAATTACATTAGGTGAGTGAAAAAATAGGCACAAAAAAATATTACTCACTCAGGGCCTTGTTACCTAATTCCAGACTTAGACAACAATCAAGCATAAGCAATCTTAATTTTAATGAAACACAAGTTCAATTTGATCATGGGTTTTATGCCTAAACATCATTCCCCAACATATATATTCAAAATGCTTATTCAATCAAGGAAAATTACAAGTTAAAATTAAATCAAAAATTTCCCAAGAGTAGAGATTAACTTGAAGAATAGAGAGAGGGTGAATGATCACAAAACCCTGAATGGTCGAAATTATTGTCGAAAAAAGGGAGTACATGGCCGAAGATGGTCAAAATTTTTAGGGAGTGGGGTAGGTTGAGTGATTTTGGTCAATTTAAGTCAAATGTAGGGTAAAAATAATTTGACCCCTCATTTTATACTTTACTGGGTCATCTGTAAAATTACTGGGCCTGTGTTTATGAAACTCTGATTACGAGTCCTAGATGGTTCTACAACTCATAAATCATTGTTTTGTGAAACCCTCAATACTTAGAAAAATTTTAGAAAATGTACCTAGGGTCCATGATCCAATTTATGACTCATAGTGTGATCAACGAATCATAAAGTTGGCTTGTGGACTGGAGTGCAAATTTTTCCTACTCACTAGAAATCTCTACGAGATAGGGTATGAGTCGTAAAGTGGCTAACAACTCATAGACCTAGTAAAAAAGACTTAACTTGATGCTCTTCTCAGCCAAATTACTGACTTAATCATGTACCTGCATACTCTTCATAAAATAGACTGTTACCCTATATGCAACCAACCCATTGTCTAAGATTACAATCAAAACAAAACAAAACAACTACCTATGAATCCAAAAACTAAAATATACCTATAACTATGCTATTTCATCAAAAACCTTAGGTTGTCTCCCAAGTAGCGCCTGATTTGTTGTTGCAGAATGACTTAGGCAAATTGGTTACTCAGACTTCACTAATTCCCCAGAATTCACTCTTCATCTCATTTGGATGCTTCATAAATTGGTGGATATCGAAGACAACTTCTTTATTATTCAATCTAAACTTGAGTTAACCAGCTTCCATATCCACTTGGGCTCGCCCAGTGGCTAGGAAGGGTATTCCCAAGATGATTGGGACGTCAAAGAACTTCACAATCGAGAATCATAGTTTGCAGGGAATATGAACTTTTCCACTCTAACCAGCACATTATAGAGTATCGCCACAGGCTTCTTCACAATGCGATCTACCATTAACAACTTTATGCTAGTAGGAGTAGAGCTCCTAATCCAAGCTTCTTATCTACTGCAAGGGGCATCAGATTGTACTAGCACCTAAGTCACATAGTGCCTTTGCGAACTCTACAACTCCTATAGTGTAAGGTATGGTGAAAGAACCTAGAAATTCATGTTCCTAAGCCAAGGGATTTATAGTCTTAACACTACAATGTTGAAGCTCTTGAGAAAGCTGCTGACTCATGATGTGCTTTTTGGTGACCAACTCCTTCATATACTTTGTATAGCCTGACATTTTCTCTAGAGCCTTGATAAGAGGGATGTTGAAAGATAGCTTCTTAAGAATGGAGAGAGAGTGCTTGAACATGCCTTCTGCCTTCCTCTTTTTGATTGTTTGAGGGAAAGAAGGAGGAGGCCTAGGGACGGCCTTGAACTTTGGTGGCACTTCAGCTACTTCACTCACCCCATGCTTTCCACAATCATCTCATATATCTACATCCTTAGTTGCAACCATCTTCTCATAAACATCTTTCTCATCAACTGGCATAGGACGATCAATAGTCCACTCACCACCCCTAGTAGTAACCTCTATACACTGCCTTTCATTTTTAGGATTTTGCACTGTGTTGCTCGGCAATGTACCCTTTTGACGCTGATTCAACTAAGTTGACACTTGACCAAACTGTTGTCAAGCTATTCCATAGCCACATAATGGGACTCTATTTTCTGATTTATTCTTGAAATATCTGATTTCATGCCCCTTAGAGTCTTATCCTGGGTCTTAGACTTGTTCAACAGGCAGTAAAATATCTCCTCAATTCTAGAATTGTCTATACCCACATCACAGTTATGTGGTGGAACATGAGTACTATTCTTGAAGCTTTGTTTGTAACTGCAATCTGCATCTGGACGCTTGTTCCTATCATAGTAACCTCTACAGTTATCTTTGAAAGCTTCATCTCTACCATATATCCGACCTTGGTTTCCTTGATCTTTGTATCAATAGTTCAGATTAGATCCTTGGACGTCAGTACGGAAACTCCCCATCTGATCATTCACAAAACATGTGTCCTCCTCATAGTATGGCTCATCTTAAATAGGTGCATGCAGGGTTTGGTTAACCACACATTCACTCTCTCTTAGTTCTATTTTATTGCCACATCCATGCTTATGTGTATTTGAGCAAGCTGTTGCATAATTTCTTCATTAATTTTTTCTTTGTATGAACCCATACTGATAGTGCATGAACTCTTCATGAAAGCTCTATCTCGCTGCCCCCATGCATAATTTGTCTTGACCACTTGCTCTATATGCTCAACAAGGATTGATCTAGTAACATGCCCCCATGATAGTGTCAGCACAAGCCTGACTATTCTCATCAAGGGCATGGGAGAAGATCTCCATCAAGGTATCATCAACTATCTTATGATCAAGGACACTTCTTAGAGATTTAGTAAACCACTTCCATGTAGTGCTTATCAAATCACCAGGGAGTTTCTCAAAGTTGTCGATCTGGTCCTTCAACTTGAGTTTCTTCGATCTAGCAAAGTACATCTCCAAAGAGACCTTCCGCAAATCTATTTAGCTAGTGATTGAACTCTGCGGGAGCTCAGATAGCCATAATATATCATTGCACATGAGTGACAATAGGAAGACACAAAGTCCCACAGCATCCATAGATATATTCTGTGTCCCCATCACACTCTTACAAACAAAAGCCACATTGTGCAAGTAGCTATGTGGATCCTTTTATAGTAAGTCCACAAATAGTGCATGGTTCTGCAACATCTGAAGTAACCAACACGAGATTGTGAACTTTGTGTCTTCCAGTAGTGGTGGCAACACAATAGCTCCAGTCACATCTATAACCATGGGGTTCAACCTATACTGATTCCACTGATAAGCATTGACATTGAACCCCCGAGGATGTGGAATGTCTTCCAACAAAAGTAGGTTCTCATTCCTATCATCATCATTATTGTTTTGATTCAAAGTTGCATTTATCGTGTTGTTGGCATTCTCTTGGGCCATTCTTTTTATAGATCTGTAGACCTCTGGATCAAATGAAGTTAAAGGCTTGCCTTGAGTTCGAATGTTGGGTATACACTACTCGTACACCCTGCAAAGAAACAAAAACAAAAAAAAGTCAAACGAAAGGGAACTACGGATTAACACTCAAATTACTAGTGAATTTCACTAAGTCTAACTGTATTCACTTAAAATGGCGCCTAAATCTTGATGTCGCCCAAGTTATAGCTTGATGTGCTGTGAAATTATAGCACATTTAGTTCCTAAAAGAATGGATTTTGCAAGTTCTCAATGCGACTTTTTATGGTTTTTATTTGTTTTTGTGTTGTTATTGCAGAAGAGGTAGGTTGGCATGATTTTGAGAGAAAGTTACAAATTTTGCTGAAATACAGGACATACGAGCCTGCCTACGAGTCGTAGCCCAAGCTACAATCATAAGGTGATCCCGTAGCAAGGAATAATAAGCAAAAATTAGGAATATGCTAAGTGGAGGTCAGCCGTACGAGGCCATTCTACAAGTCGTAGGTCTCACTATGAATCGTACAGGTGGGTTCGTAGCAAAAAAAAAGAGAGCCACAAATTTGGACCAAGAACTGAAGGTCTGAACTACGAGGGGAGTGTATGAGTCGTAGCTCAAGCAATGACTCATACCAGCAGATCATAACAGTCAAGTCCAAAATGCCAAATGCTGACTACGAGACCCCGATTATGACTCGTAGGGTGACCTTTTAGTTGTACCTGCGTGACGTATCTGCTGCTAGCTATCCTTTCCATTTAATTTTTAGGGTATTTTGTAACTAGTATAAATAGATAAGGTTAGGTTTTCTTAGGGGAGACTCAACATTCACAGCTCATTGTAAATATTTTAGGAGTATTTATAGGGTTTAGGGTAGATTTTTATCTTTCAATTTGAAGACCCACTTTTAGGGGATTGAAAACCCATATTGTACTTATTTTCCCTTAATCCAAGCTTGTGGTTTTCAACTTGAAGTTGTTGTTGCTCTTCATTGCTTTGGGTAAACTCTCAACTATGTCTTATATTTGCATTTTTGTTGGTTTTACCTTAGACATGAGTAGCTAAGCATCCATAACTTGGGGTTGTGGGAAACATGGGTAATTGATTTGAAATTACCTAGATTTATTCCATTTCTACGATTAGGGTTTTACATGTATTGTCTATTTATCTTTATTATGATTGTTGTTTGGTGGTAGCCAACACCAAACCCACGATACCGACCAAGGTAGTGACGAATAGGAAAAGAGGAGTAGATGATAGGATTTGATTGATGTGTTCTAATCTAATCAGCCAAATCTGACCAAGGGAAGGTTGATTGGGATAATAGATAATAGTTGGTTGGCACACCAAGGTTGTCGACCAAGTGCCATAGTGAAATTCCATCTTCACCTTCACAAGAGCGTTGAAAGAACTTAAGTTACCGTCCTGCATGTAGATTTCCAATTGTAGCCATGTTGTCTAGGGTAATCAAGTCGACCAACCATGGGGAACACAATCCCCAAGTTGCCCCTAAATTTGAGTGTCTTCCTGCATAGCTAGTTTAGTTTTTATTTTTATTATTGAATTACAAAGAAACCCCTCTCCCCCCACCCCCATTTAGAGATTTTAGTAATCGATGCTTGAAATGATTGTTAGTGGATCTCTATAGTCAAGCCCCATATTCCCTATGGATTTGACCCTAACCTTCGGTTAGGTTAATTATTGACAGCGACTGCTTTCTTATTGGAGCGTGAACATCATAAAAAATTATGACGCCATTGTCGGGTAATACGACTAGGTCTTGACTTGATCTCACTACTGGTTAATTCAAGTATTAGTTTCTACATTTTCTTGTATTTTACTTTTATGTTTGTTTTTGTTTTCTTTTGTTTCTTTCCAGGACATATAAAAAAAAGAGAAGATGTGCAGAGTGTCCCCGATCACAACATTAGCCTTCACATACGCCCATGTACGAGGAGCTATATTATGAGAAGGACACTTGGCTTTAAGTTGATTGGATGTGGGATTTTCAGCCCAACGTCCAATGGTCTAATCAAGAGCATTGGCTCCAAGGTTAGGCAAACCAAAATTGGACCTATGGAAGAGAATATGCTTACACAGATAGCCAGGGTGGTTATTATGAGAAAATAGGGGGCAAAACATCGAGTGGAGTAGTAGAGATGGTTCTAGAAATGATCCTTATGTGTTACCACAACAACACGATGCAGGCAAAAGCAACTCTAGAATTGAGGAGATATTTGATCACCTGTTGAAGAAGGCTGAGACGTGGGATGAGACTCTACATGGAATGAGATCAAAAATTGCAAACATTAATGAAAAAATAGAGTCTCATTCTGTAGCTATTAAACTACTTTAGCAATAGTTTGGTTAGGTATAGTCTCTGCTTAAGCAGCATTAGAGTGATACATTGCCTAGTGATACAGCGCAAAATTCTGAGGATGAACGGCAATGTATGAAAACTAAGGGTGTGGTAAGAGTACTATTGATCCTCTTTTGCTTATTGTTGTAGAAGATATTCAGGGGGAAATAGTTGCAGATAAGGATATGGTTGAAGGAGACGAGTGTTGCAAGGATGTGGTAAATGAATGAGTTGACGATAAAAAAGTGTATAAGCCCATCCCAAGGCCTCCACCTCCTTTCCCTAAAAGACTCAAGAAGAGGGAAAAGGAAAGCAAGGTCAAGAACTCTCTCTCTATGTTAAAACAACTATCCATCAAGGTCAAACACACTCTCTATGTTAAAACAACTATCCATCAACACTCTTCTTATCGAGTTAGTGGAGAAGATTCCCACCATACCCTGCATAATTAAAGATAGAGATTTCGCAAGGGCACTTTGTGATCTAGGTGCCAACATAAATTTGAAGCCCCTTGCAGTCTACAAGAAGATCAGGTTGGGAGCCTCTACTCAAAATAACATGCAAAATCTAGTACTCATTCCCCTCATTCTTATGCCACCACCCTTTGAGCATGATAGAAAGTTGGAAAAGAAATTAGGGGTCCAATTCATAAGTTTAAGGTAGAAGAAAAAGCAAATTTGTGGAGGAGCAAGGTTTGAGAAATTGGTGAAGTCTGAGCAACCAAGTGGACTAAGTCGAGCCGTAACAATAAATCAGGCATTGCTTGGGAGGCAACCCAAGATATGTTTTATTTTACCCCTATATTCTCTATTGTTTCTTGATTTGATACATTGAGGACTCTCCACAACTTTTTCATGGGGTGTGGATAGTTATGGATCTTGATGAAGTCTGAGTAGCTTAGGGTCCATAACTACCCCAAATTTTGATCACGAGATTTTCTTGCTTGTGTTCTTTTTTCTAGTGGACATTTACTTTCTGTTGAACCGGCATGTTAGGTAGTGTGGATAATTTGTAGATATATAGTAGTCATTATCTTTTGGCATATATATATATAGTCTTTAAATGATTTTTGTTTTGAAAATTTGGTATGCTCAAAATTTTTTAGGTTTTTGGTTATTTTTGCAATCATACATTTGATTATCTAGCAATGTTTTCTCTGATAAAGAGAAGGCAATTGATGTTTGAAGCATGACTTGTGAGTCTATGTTGATTGTGTATGCGGTGTCATGAGAGTGTGAGCTTACTTTGTATCATTCATGCATTGTGTATTGACTTAGAACTTTCCTTGTTACTCTAAAATTGGACTGGAGATGTGGTTGATTGGGAAAGGATCTTAGGCCTTCATTCTTTTAGTGAGCTCACTTTTGCCTAAATGACCTACAAAATGTGATAGTAGATCCCTTGTTCCAAATGTTTGAGCTTTTCATGTGCCTATTCTTTCTTTCACCTAGCTGGCCTAGCTTTATTTTGTGAAATACTTTGATGTTGTCCCTGGTCTATCCTTGAATATATGAAACTTGATTGAGGCAAAAACCCTAAGTTGAGGGTGGCTACAAGTAGTGGCCCTGGTTTAAGGAATAGATATTGTACTTCACCTTAGGCTAAAAGCCTAAGTTGAGGGTGGCCCTAATTTTTGTAAAGTAATGAAAATGAGATGGTTAGTTGAGAAAGAAAGAAAGAAAAGAAAAGTCATGTGCCGGGTGAGAAAAAGAAAAGAAAAGTTTCCTTATATTGAAGAGAATACAAAGAATAAGTTCAAAGATAAGGCACAGCTGAAAAAGAGAAAGAAAGCACCTAGAAAAAGCTTAAAAAAGGAGAATAAGAGTGGATTTAATGGAAATGGTTGAATTTTATAGGTAAGGGTGTTGAAAAACATGGTTCAAGGATTTCTTTTAGTCACTACTTGCCTAAAATGCCTTACCAAAGCTCCATGAGCCTATGTTACAAGCCCGTTAAGTCCTAAAGTGATCCGAATCCATTTTATCATCAGCCTAGAGTTGATTATAGAGGCTTTAGTTATTATGCATGAATTTCATTTGTGAGAGTGAGAATGCTTGCACAATCCCTGAATTTTAAATGCATTTTGAGTGAGAAAGAGGGACTTCTTTTCTGTGAGGGCATTTGTAGTGCATAATTAGCGTATGACTAACCTAGTGATTGTGGATGGTTTATACTCCTTCACTTGTCATAATTGGATTGCCAGATAATCTTTGTGATTTGGTTAGTTGAGTACCCTTGTAATCTGGTTTTGAAACTGAGTGTTGAGTACCTGAATTAAAGTAAATAATGTATATGCCATTAGTGTAATTACTATGTGTCTCTCATTGTCTACTTAGATTGATTCATCGCTTGAGGACAAGCAATAGTTCTATCTTGAGGGTATTGATATGCTGTCAAATTACAACATAGTTGGTGCTTAAAATGAGGGACTTTGCAAGTTCCCAATGCGACTTTTTATGGATTTTATGTGTTATTGTATTGTTATTGCAGAAAAAGTAGGTTGGCATGATTTTGAGAGAAAGTTGCATATTTTGCTAAAATACAGGACATATGAGCCTACCTACGAGTCCTATCCTAAACTACAAATCGTAAGGTGATCTCATAGAAAGGAGTAGTGAGCAAAAATTAGGAATCTGCTAAGTGAGGTCAGCCCTACGAGGCCATTCTATAAGTTGTAGGTTTCATTACGACTCGTACAGGTGAGCTCGGTGCATAAATCAGAGAGCCAAAAATTTGGACCAAGCACTGAAGGCCTGAACTATGATAGGAGCATATGAGTCATACGCAAGCAATAACTAGTACCACAAGTTGAAAATTCCAAATGCTGACTACGAAACCCCGATTACGTCTCGTAGGGTGACCTACAAGTCATACCTGCATGACGTATCTGCTACCAGCTGTCTTTTCTATTTAAATTTTATCGTGTTTTTGTAACTAGTCTAAATAGATAAGGTTAGATTTTCTTAGGGGAGACTCAACATTCACAACTCCTTGTAAATATTTTAGGAGCATTTTTAGGGTTTAGAGTAGATTTTTATCTTTCAATTTGATGGCCTACTTTTGGGGGATTGAAAACTCATATTGTACTCATTTGCCATTAATCCAAGCTTGTGATTTTAAGCTTGATGTTGTTCTTGCTCTTCTTTGCTTTAGGTAAATTCTCAGTTATGTCTTGTATTTTTTATCTTTCATTGGTTTTGCCTTAAGCTATGAGTAGCGAAGCACCCACAACTTAGGGTTGTGGGAACCATGGATAGTTGATTTGAGATGACCTAGATTTATGGCATTTCTATCATTGGGGTTTTTCATGTATTGTATATTTCTCTTCATTATTATTTTGTTTTGGTGGTGCCCAATACCAAAGCTTGACTATTCTCACGATCCCAACCAAGGTAGTGACGAATAGAAAAAGGGAAGTAGATGACAGGATTCGATTGATGTGTTCTCATCTAATCAACCAAACTTGACCAAGGGGAGGTTCACTGGGACAATAGGTAACAATTAGTTAGCACACCATGGTTGTCGAGCAAGCGCCATAGTAAAATTTGATCTTCACCTTCACAAGAGGGATGGAAGAACTTAAGTTACCATCTTGCATGCAGATTTCAAATTGTAATCATATTGTCTAGGGTAATTGAGTTGCCGAACCATGGGGAACACAATCCCCAAGTTGCCCCTAAATTTGAGTGTATTCCTGCATAGTTAGTTTGGTTTTTATTTTTATTCTTGAATTACAAAGAATCCCCCCCCCCCACAACCATTAAGTGATTTTAGTAATCTATGCTTGAAATGATCGGTAGTGGATCTCTATAGTCAAGCCCCATATTCCCTGTGGGTTCGAGCCTAACCTTCGGTTAGGTTAATTGTTGACAACGAGCGCTTTCTTATTGGGGCGTGAGCATCATCAAACCTTTTTTAAGAGGATAAAGCGGTCGCTGTGAAGAAATAGAACCTAACCAAGGATAGGGTCAGACCCATAGGAATACATAGACTCAAGACAAATTCACCAATATGCAACCCAAGTAGTTAACCGACTCAATTCCCTAAAAGGGAGGTTTGCAATAATCGATAAGAAAGTAAAATGAACTAACTATTACGAGAGATAATCAATACTAGAGAGCAACTAGGGTATTGTGTTCCCCATGATACCATAACTCAATATCACTAAATAACCTAATTCTTTAATGTATAGCATGCAGGATGATAATTTGAGTTCACTAAGCATTTTATCATGCCTCAAACCTAGGGCGCAGATGTGACCGGCCAATTGGGAACCCAAAGGAACCCCAAACAAGCCTCATAGCTTATCATTACATATCCTTGGCCACAGAAACAATTAAAAATGACAATAAGAGTTAAGCATAAACAAAGGGGAACTGGCACTATGGGAGAAAGAGAGAGAGAGAGTTTAATACTTAAATATCATAGATAAGTCAGAGTTCAAGCGTAATACAGAACTTGTCAAACAACATCTCTAATCATTGATACTTAGCTAGGGATAAGACAAGCTACCAGGCTCACCCTCATAGTCAAACGTACTATAGAGAAAGAGAGTCCTTGATACATTGTATAGGAACATAGATATTATCCTTAGAATGGAGGACTCACCAACTAGCTTGGATGGATATCACTAGCCACGTGTAGGAGGATGATAACCAAATGGAGCTCTGGTTCCTACTTGGTAACATCATGTAGGCATAGAGTATGTATTAATACGTTTGAATGTACTAAGTATGTAGGATGCGATGCAACAAGAGATAGGCAACATAATAACGATACGACATGTACGAATGATGCATGAAGTAAAATATAATTACAATTCATTCAACTCATATAGATCATAATACATAAGTGCAGGAAGAGACTTCAATTACATAGAATAAGACCAAGCGAGCTACAACTTGGAATCTCAATTATTACCCCACACCGGTAAAGAGGTGGTCGACTTGCCAAGGTAATCCGTACTTCAACTTAAGGGAACATGGTCCAATTTTGTATGAAGTAACCTTCCTTATGGGAACCCGACCCAATTTCGAAAAGGATTTAAGACTCCAATTCAACTTACGGGAACAGACCCAATTTCGTATGAAGTGACCCTTCTTATGAGAATATAACCCAATTTCAAAAAGGATTTTGATAGATAGTTCACTGGATGGATCCAATAATAAAGTAATAAAGTAAGGGTACAACATCATCCTATGGTGGCACATATTTCTAGGAAAGAGAGTAACCCTCCATCAATCGGTGCTAAGTCTAATCCCAAGGAATACATAAGATAATCATAACTTTAATAACTTGTAAGAAACATGAAAATATCGCAAGAATATCTCTAAAACATCATTGGCCTCCAATGGTAAACCCATCTTTAAACCACTTTAAAACATAAGAGTAGATTATCATCAACATTTTCCTTGCATCAACATCATTATCATAGGCTCACAAGAGGTAAATTCTTTAAAAAAAAGGCTTAACTTCATACTTGTATAAACATGGATAATTTCATAAATTCATAGCATATGCAATATCCCATACTCATCATAAAGTCTTCCAACTCATAAGACATGCATTGAACCTTCAATTCCTCAAGAAATCATAACCGGACATTTTATGAAACATTTGGCGGGTGTGTAGTGCTAGTGTAAAATCATGCAATTCAAGAGTGATATCATGCTAGAAAATTAAATGTGAAACCATCAATAGATACTTGGTAACACGCTCAAGAAATGTACATCAAGACCCTTCATCAAATCTCAAATTAGATCTGAGATTCATAGCTCAAAACATGCTAAAATAATCACAATTTCATGAAACCCCAATTCACTGAATAGTGAAATTCTTAATAAATAAGACTCATAAGTAAATCTACTTTAAATCATGTAACTTAAGTACAAAGGAAGCTTGGGCATCTCAATAGTTGATACCCACATACCTTAGATTTGGAGAATTTCTTGATGAAGATTGAAATGGAGACTTGAAGCTTGGATGAATTTCTTATGATCCGGAAGAGATTTGGAACCCTTGATTTTCAGAGAAATATGAGTCTAAGTGTTTGAGTGAGTATTGGGGAAAGTCTTGGATTATATGAAGGTGGAATATGACTAAGTATAGGTATTTTCACTTATGGAAGGGCTTAGTCCCAAGACCCAAAGGCCTTGGACTGTACAACAAAAACTAGACAAAAATAACACAGGGGCGTGTCGCGCCACAAACGCGCACTACACACTAGAATTTGACACTTTAAAATTTTTGATTTTGCTACGATTGCTTTAAAATTAGGGTTAGACCCATTTCCCACTCAATTTTCCCCTAAACAAGAACTTGAAGTTAGATTTTCACAATAATGCATGAAATTTTAGATATATGTAAATTACGATTCCGGACACTTCTGAGGCACAATTACGACCACTTTTGGGGTCATTCTAATATCTACCCCATGGGAACATTCATCCTCAAATGTAAAAGAAACGTACACGAGAGATATAAATAAGGTAATTCCATCCCACACAAGAATGCAACTGTATACTTAAACATCATTCAAAAATGTCAACATAAGTGTAGAATATATCACGGACTTGTCAATGTAACCATCAGTGTATGCAGTGACAGTTCTAAATAGTGACAATGTTATAGGTGATATTCCTTTTCTTGATTTGAATTAATGTGTTCATTCTTGTGTTTGAATGATTGAATGTCTGAGAAATTGAGTCACAAGTTACATTCATGCCTTGAGTTTATCCTTACCTTAATTATTATTCAAGGACAAATGATCCCAAGGGGGAGATGTTATGATACGCCAAAGTTTCCTAGCTTAAGATTGAACCAAAGTGTAGCATCCCAAGATGCTCTAGCTAAAATCGAGCCAAAAAATAAAAAAAGGTTAAAAAAATAAGTACAAAAATAGGTTGGTGAACTGTTTGGTCAAGGGATTCGAAAGATAATTTTTCATGATAAGATTTCATAACTAGAAT
>JAABOM020072002.1:0-36285 GCA_011800125.2 Solanum clarkiae | reverse complement strand
AGGGGGTGCTTTTGCCTCAACCACTATGATGGAGGGTGTAATGTCCATTAACCATGTTGAGGGATTGATACCTTGACCACTATGATGGCGGGTGTGATGTCCATTAGCCATGTTGAGAGGTTGATACCTTGTACACTATGATGGAGGGTGTGATGTCCATTAAATATTGAGGGGTTGATACCTTGACCACTATGATGGAGGGTGTAATGTCCATTAACCAGTTAAGGGGTTGACACCTTGACAACTATGATGGAGGGAGTGATGTCCATCTACCAGTTAAGGGGTTGATACCATGACCATTATGATGGATGATGTGATGTCCATCAACTAATTAAGGGGTTAATATCTCAATCACCTAGATGGTAGGGTGTGAAAATCTATCCTAATGTTGGTCTCTTCTTACATATGGATTATGTTCTACATAAGTATGTTTTACTTTAAGTGTCAATCATGCATGCCATGTTGCTAATATACTATCTCTTGCTTCTGATTATGCATTTTGATTATGTTGCCTATCTCTTGTTGCGTTGCATCCACATACTTAGTACATTCAAATGTACTAACACATACTCTATGGCTACATGATGTTACCAGGTAGGAACAGGAGCTCTATTTGATCACCTTTCTCCTCCACGTGGTTAGTACGACATTTCTCAAATTAGATTTGGTGTGTCCTTAACTCTGAGCACAATGTCTTTTTATCTTATGTTATATAAAGACTCTTTTTTGTTTCTTGTATGCTTTTGACTTTAAGGGTGAGCCCAGTTGCTTCTCATGGCCCCTGCTAAGTTCCACGTCTAGAGGTGTTGTTAGAAAAGTAATGTAATTATGCTTGACCTTCGACTCATCTATGTTATTTAAGTATTAAGCTCTTTCCCTTAGTCCCAATTTCCCTTGTCTACGTTTTCTCTTATTGTTTATTCTTTCTTTTATGATCAAGGATGTGTGTATGATATGCTAAGAGTCTTTTTTGGGATCCTCCGGGTTCTCCATTCGTCGTGTCGCGTCTAGGTCCTAGTTAGGGTCGCGACAAAGCAAAAGTGCAAGTTGGGGATGTTGATGAGTCCATATCTTGGACTCATTTTATGAGATCCCGTGTTTCTCATCCTCCATATATATATATACATGTATATATATAGTGGCATGTCATATAAGAAAAATATAACTTTGGATAGAACCTAAGGATAGTAAGGCCTCCAATAAATGGTAATGTCAAGGACCTAAAGTTTTAAGCAAAAGGAATACCCTAAATACACATTCGGAATTAAAGAAATGGTCCAAGTGGCACCTTGCCCTTTTCGAAAGGTTTAATTTAGGTTTCACTTTTTGAATGGGACTAAAATTGTATAACTTGCTAATAATGGATTTTTTAAAGGTTATTTTAATAGCACAAAGTTTATATATTATGTTTTGGAATGAAGAAAGTCGTAAGATAAATGTTGGCGAAAGTAACCGTAAGTTTTTTTAAGAAATCTTTCTTAAATTTGGGTCAAATGTATAAGGCCATATCTCCCAAAATATGAGTTAGAAGGTCCATAACCAATCAAATTGAAGAACTATGAGTATAGTTTGCAACACATAAAACCATGCATCATTCAAACCTCAGAATAAAAAGATATGACAGATTTATTGTGACTGCCCGAGAAGGAAACCAAGTCATGGGCTGGGTCGGGTCAACCCACTAAGATGTTAGCTAATTTGACCTTTTTAAAGATCAAATCAGTTCCATTTCATCCCAAACAGTATATAAACTGAACATCAAGTTCCCTCAAGGTACCAAGGTGATTTGGGTAAGTTTTTTGCATTTTTACTATTAAAATTTATCCTCGTGCCTTGAAATGTGTGTCTTACGCTTTTCAATTATTTTTCCCTCCTATTAGCCGTGTCTAGGGATATTTTTGGGCTATAAAAAAGTGGCGTTCTTGTTGATTATTCTTGGTTACAGCTGGTGTATTCAGGTAATAATCTTGGGGCTCTTTTATGGTCATTTTTTTGAAGTTTTACAGACATTTCCTCACGTAAATACTATTTGGCAAATCTGGTTATTAATGCTAAATTCTGGATTATTTATAGGTGTCTTTAAGGTACGTGTATATAGTTGTTGCAAGGCTTAGAACGTAAGGAACAACTCTCATGAAAAACCTTTGGGCAATAGTATGTCCATTGCGAAGGTATGTTAAGGCTAAGCTTTGTCCCTCCTTTTAGCACGAAATTCAGGAAGTTTCTCAAAACGTAAAATGCGATATCTTATTATTCTATTGCTAGAAAGACCTTCTGTGAAAGGTATTAGGATGGCAGCTGAGTTATTTTCATGATGGTATTAAGTTGAAATTCCATTCTTTAGCTTAAATTATACATTCAATAGCTATATATCATTATGTCAATTTTCCTGGCTACCTATACGTATGTTCGAGGGTTTCTCTACTTGGTGTAGTGTCATTAAATAAATGTAGATTACAAAAGGAATATAGTATTCATAATTTGTCCTTCTTCCATACAAAAAATATAATTGAAGCACTTAACAAGTAACGAGTTGATTTCAAATAAACTCTAGCATAATGCTCCTAATTTAACTATTAAGGGACTTGATTTTGTTTAAATACTTTCTTTTACTAATTGACATGGGACCAAGTATAAGCATTATGTAAAGTACCTTTATGAACATTTTCAGAGTTAAGGCTCATTCTAGATGTTGATTTAAGTTGACAAACTTATTCAAAAGACATGTAAGATCCCACGAGTCGTGTGTATATGCTACGATAATGATTATGATGTTATGAGGATAAGTGCACCAATGAGCCAAGATTGTCTAAATTTATGGTATGGCCCATTATTTGCATTCACTTTTCATATCATATATGACACTTTATCCATGGACTTCGAGCTATAATTAGAGGTATAGGGCCTATTTACCAAAATAATTATATATGTATATGGCCATAGGTCGGCAAATATGATGTCGGTCAACTACCGGAAAGGATCACCATTTCTAACATTTAGTTGGGTATGTCATGCATTTGGATCTATATATATGTATTCATGACTTGCAATACTCGAGAATACCATGCATATTTGATCACTAGGAGGTTGATTATTGGCCATTAATGTTCTTGAGTTTTGGTTACAAGTGGTGTTTCAATTACCCTTTTTACTATTGTTATCTATGGTTTTACTTTCTGCCTTACATACTAGTGCATGTTTATTCATACTGACATCCCATTGCCTAGGGATGCTGCATTTTATTTTGTTCGTGCAGGTTTAGGTAGGCACTTTGACCAACCCCTCCACTAGGAGCCAAGTTTAACTGTGAGTTGGTAAGCTTCACCTCTTCTTAGAGCTTTACAGGATGCTTACGTTTTGTTGTACAGTTGGGTATAGTTAGGGCCCCGTCCCGGTAGTATTAGTGGTTCTCTTAGAGGCTATTATTGATATGTTACTTTGGGTTGGTTCTTTTGTACCTTTTAGTCTCCATTCATAGGATTGGCATGTGTATATAGTTTGTGCCTATACCTATATTGTTGCAGCCTTGTCGTCTAGCTAGTACTTTAGGTTTTGGTTTACCTATCTTGATATACATGATTTGCTGCTAACCAGGTCATGACCTAAACGGTTCAGGCTTAATTTTTTGTTCTTTGCCGGGTTAGGCAGATTCACTCACCATTAAGTCATGCAGAGAGCCTCTAGTGTCCATAGTACCAGATCTACTAGCACCTGTTGAGAGCCAGGGAGGTCCAATACCCTCAACCTTACTAGAGACTGGGGAGCAGGGTATAAGAGAGGTTGTTCATCTACTGTCTAGGATGGTTTCCATTCATGAGAGATAATTAGAGGCGAGAGCAGATGCCAAAAGTTAGCAAATAGAAAGCTTAGAGGTACGAGAGCTTCTTCACTTGGCCCCTCTAGTTTTTATAGGGTCCAGTCCCTTTGAAGATCCATAGGAATTTATAGACCATATGTATAGAGTATTAATGGTGATGCATGCCTCTATCACCGAGGTAGTGGAGTTGGCTTCTTTTTTACTACTAATGTCGCCATCTTGTTGTACGAGGCATGGGAGAAATTTAGAAGAAATGATGCTCTGCCACCAAAGTAGGAGACTTCTCTAAGAAATTTTTAGCCCATTACTTGCCACGGGAAGTTAGGGAAGCCTGTCTTGACTAATTTATTAGTTTGAGTGAGGGGGATATGAGTTAAAGAGGTATAGCCTTAGGTTTAATTCTTTGGCGAGGTATGCACTGGATATTATATGTACTATAAGTGCCAGAGTTCATCGTTATGTGGATGGTCTGGGGGATCATTTGATAAGAGACTACGAGACAGCCTCTTTACAAGATGGTGTAGATATTTCCCATGTACAGGCTTTTGGTCAGACTATAGAGGACCTGTCTCATCGGATTTGCGATACCCGTAGAGATAGGGATAAGAATAAGAGGACTCATACTATGGGGTCTTATAAGGAGCTACGGGGTGATTGTTGGCCTCCTTTTCACTGATATCTACCTCTGTTAATGGGTAGTTCCCTGCAACATATACGGGCTAGTGATTTGATTGTTATATTCAGTCAGGACCGGGAAAGAGTTCACGCCATCCTGAGAGTTATCAACACAAACACTCTGCACAAATGAGACAACCTACTCCTCCATGTGAATAATGTGGTATGCTTCATAGCGGGAAATGTAGAAAGGGTTCGGGTGCATGTTACCATTGTGGGCAGACAAGACATTATATTAGCCAGTGTCGAGGGTTAGGTAGAGAAACAACAGCTCAACCTTCAGGATCCATTGCACCCTCTTCATCCTCAGTACGTGCTCCTCGAACAGACCCATAGCCTACTTAGGGTCATGGTAAGGGGAGAGGTAGAGGAGACAATTTAGTTCTACTAGTGGCCAAAATCGCTTTGATGCACTCATAGGCCGACAATATTCAGAGGCATCTCCAGATGTAATAACAGTATATGGATGATACATTCTCATGTTGTTTATGCACTAATAGATCTTGTCTCTAGATTTTCATATATCACTCCATTCATTGCTGGTAAGCTTGATATAAAACCTGAGTTATTACTGGGTTAGTTATGGTATTTACGCAAGTTGGTGATTCAATTATAACTAATCATGTGTATCGGGGTTGTACAATATTAATTAATAAGTGCCCAACCTCTACCAATTTAATTGAATTGATTATGCTAGATTTTGATGTTGTTGGTTGGCAGCTTGTTGTGCTAATATTGACTGTCGAGTGAAGCTAGTCCACTTCCATTTTCTAGGTGAGTCGGTCCTTGAATGGAAAGGTAATAATTGCTTTACCCAAGGGAAAGTTTATTTCATACCGTAGGGCTTGGAAACTGATCGCTAAAGGTTGTATATACCATCTAGTTCATGTTAGCGATATAGATAAGGAGTCGGTGACCCTTCAGTCAGTCCCTATTGTGAATGAAGTCTCGATGGTATTCCCTGATGAGCTTTCGAGGATTCCCCCTAAAAGGGAAATTGAGTTTGCAATAGATTTGCTCCTAGATACGCAACCTATATCCATTCCTCCCTATTGAATGGCTCCTGCAGAGCCAAGGGAATTAAAGGAACAACTGAAGGACTTACTTGATAAAGGCTATATTAGGCCACGTACATCTCCATGGGGAGCTCTAGTGCTCTTTGTTCGAAAGAAAGATGGCTCCTTATGGATGTGTACTGATTACAGACAACTAAATAAAGTTACTATCAAGAATAAGTATCCTCTTCCGCGGATTGTTGGCTTATTCGACCAATTGTAGGGTGCCAAATGCTTTTCAAAGATTGACTTGAGATCCGGGTCATGACCCAACCCTAGGGCCTAGACATGACACGGCAAAGGGGAATCCCGAAGAAACCCCAAACAAGCCTCTTATCATACCAATCACATATCCTTGGTCAGTAAACATAATAACATTAAATAAAGATATAAATTAGGGAAAATGGGACTAAGGGAAGTCTTTAATAGCATAAAACATAGAAGAGTCAAAGCTCAAAGCATAAGTACATCATTTGTTCCTACAACACCTCTAAACATAGACTGGAGTAGGGGCCAGGAACTTCTAGGGCTCACCCTCATAGTATCAAATGTTCAACATAAATGGATAACAAAAGTAACAGTAGCATAGCTAGTGTCCCTGAACTTGAGGACTCACAAAAGCTTATCTTTAAGAAGCCAAAACTAGCCACGTGGAGGATGATCGTGAGGTGCTCTGGTTCCTACATGGTAACATCATGTAGGCATAGAGTATGCGTTAGTACATTTGAATATACCAAGTATGTAGGATGCAATACAATAAGAGATAGGCAACATAGTCAAAATGCATAATCATAAGCAATGAATAAGTATAATAACAATATGGCATGCATGATCAATGCTAGAAGTAAAACATGTTTGCACATCATATGCTTATATAGAACATAATAAATGTGCAAGAAGAAACCACATCCAAATAGCCCAAGTAAGCTTTACTTGAACTTTAAGGCATGCCACCCCCTTGGAAAGTGGTTGAGGTACGTATCCCTCAACAAGATAGATGGGCATACCACCCCTCATTATGGTGCTCAAGCTACATACCCCTCAACAAGGTAGATGGGCATACCACCCCCATCATAGTGGTTGAGGCTTGACACCACCTCAACAAGGTAGTTGGGAATGCCACCCACCAACAAAACTTGCAACATTATGGATACTTTTCATGAATTTAATACATATATACAATCCCTTAATCATCATAGAGTCACTTAAATTGTAAACCATATCATAGACCATCAATAACTTAAGAATCCTTATCAAAACATTTTATCAAACACTTGACGGGTGTGCAATGCTAGTTTAAAATCATGCAATTCAAGGGTGAAATAGTATGAGAAATCACAATGTAAATCTACCCACCAACATATAGTAAAACCCTAATGTAATATAGTTTGAAATCCCTCATCATATCTCATAATAGATCATAGTTACATAGCTTAAAACATGCATAGTCATAATAGACAAGACATCTCATAATGTAAGTTTGAAATAGGTAGATATGTGTTTCAAATCATCATTTCATAAAACCCCAACATAGTTTATAATCATAATCCATAATAAGTAATATGCACAAGTAATGCAACTTGAAAACATGTTATTTGTATAAAAAGAAGGTTGGACATCATGGGTGAAAGGATCTAATGATTGAAACTCACATATCTCAAATTTGGGGATTTTCTTGATGTAGATTTGAATGATAACTTGAAGCTTGAATGAAGTTCTTGAGATCCACAATTGAGCTTGTGACACTTGAATTGGATAGAATATTTGGTTAAGTGTTGGAGAGGCTTTTGAGAGAGTTTTTGAGTGATATAGAGTTGAAAAATGGCTAAGTATAGGTGTTTTTATGCATATAATGACATGGGGACAATACCCCAATGCCTTAGGGCCAAAATGAAAAATTAAGGAAGTCACAACACTGCTCTGCGATAGGTCTGAGTTGCAGAGCCGTCGCGAACAGATTCTGGAAATTACAAATTTAGTGAAAATCATTTTTCTCTACTGGTCTTCTTAAATTGAGGTTATACCCATTTCCCACTCAATACTCCCCCTAATCAAAAATATGAAGTCTGATTTTCGATATCACGCATGAATTTTGAGATATATAAAAATTACCATTATGGGCATTTTTAAAGCACGATTTTGGGACCTTTTTAGGGAGTTTCATCGGGTACCACCAGTTGCGAGTCAGGGATGCTAATATTCCAAAGACAATATTTAGGACGATGTTTGGACACTTGGAGTTCCTTGCCTTGCCTTTTGGGCTTACAAATGCCCAAAAGCTTAATGGACCTGATGAATCTCGTCTTTAGACCATTGTAGGATGAATTTGTGATCGTGTTTATTGACAACATCTTGATATATTCATAGTCAGAAGCTAAAAATGCAGACCACTTGTGAGCTATATTATAGACTCTCAAAGATAACAACTTATATGCTAAATTCTCTAAATGTGAGTTTTGGTTAACTTCTCCAGCTTTTCTTGTCCATGTTCTTACAGACGATGGTATCAAGTTCGATATCTAGAAGAATAAAGTGGTAATGGTTTGGCCAAGACCATTGAATCCGACTGAGGTCCATAGTTTTTTACGCTTGGCAGGATATTATAGGAGGTTTGTGAAGGGATTCTCCTCTATCTTTGCACCACTAACAATATTGACACATAAAATAGCGAAGTTTTAATGGAATGGAGCATGCAAATAGAGTTTTCAAGAGCTAAAGAAAAGGCTTACCACCGCACCTATCTTGGCTCTTCCGAATTGAACCAAAAGCTACGTTGTATATTGTGATGCCTCAGAAATTGGCCTAAGTTGTGTTCTTATGCAGTATGGTAGAGTTATTGCATATGCTTCCAGACAATTGCGAAAGCATGAATAAAACTATCCTACCCATGATGATGAGCTCGCTGCAGTTCTTTTTGCCCTAAATATTTGGTGACATTATCTATACGGAGTTCATGTTGATGTTTTAATCAACCACCAAAGCCTCGAATATTTATTTAAGAAAAAGGAGTTGAACCTATGATAAAGGAGGTGGCTAGAATTACTAAAAGACTATTATATTGACATTTTATACTATCATAAAGCTAATGTTGTTGCGGATGCGCTTAGCCGAAATTCTATGGGAAGTCCAAGCCATGTTGAAGCTGATAAGGTTGAAATAACAAAGGACATATGTCAGCTAGCTAGTTTGCAGGTGCGATTGGTAGATACAGAGGATAGAGGTGTAATTGTTCAATATACAACAAAATCTTACATTGTTGTTGAAGTAAAAAAGCGACAGCGAGAGGATCCTGAGTTTAGAACACTAAGGGAGAGCATTCCACAACAGTAGCATCCTTCATTTGAGCTAATTGGAGATGGAGACCTTAGGTACCAGAGTGCGTATGTGTACCATATATCAAAGGACTTTGTGCTAAGATTTTTTCTAAGTCCCATTATTCTAGATATTCAGCCCACCCTGGAGTGACAAAAATGTTTCAAGACCTTCGACAAATCTATTGGTGGAATGGCATGTAAAAGGGTATTGCAGAGATAGTAGCCCAATATCCTAATTGCCAACAAGTTAAAGCAGAACAACAAAAACCGAGAGGCCTACCTTAGTATATTAAGCTTCCGCTATGAAAATGGGACATGATAAATATGAATTTCATTACTGGTTTGCCTTGTACTCCATGCATATGATTCTATTTGGGTAATCATTGACAGGTTGACAAAATCATCTCATTTTTTTCTATTAAGAATGACATACTCAATTATGATAAGCTTTACTTTCAAGAGATTGTTTGAAGCGACCCTAACAAAAGTGCCCGAAATTGAGCCTCGAAAATGCCTAAATTCATAATTTCCTTATATCTCAAAATCCAAGTGTGATATCAAAAATTTAACTTTCTATTTATGATTAAGGGATGAAATCTGGTGGAAAATGGGTCTAACCCTGATTTTGGAGCAACTGTATGAGAATTTGAAAATCCAAAAATGCAATTCCAGAGAGCATTCGGTGCCCATGGCGCGACGCGGCAAGGGCACAAAGATGCTATATTTTTTTCCATTTTGATTAATTCGATCCAAGGACTCTAAGTCTTGGGAAGAAGTCTTTCCATACGTAAAAACACTTATACTTAACCATATTTCAATACCATATCATGCAGACATTCCCCAATACTTTCTTAAATACTTAGACAAATATTTCACCAAAATTTCAAGTGCCAAATCTCTTTTCAAATCTAAGAAGTTCATTCAACCTTTGAATCTCCATTCAAATCTTCTTCAAGAAAATCTCCAAAGTGAAGGTATGTTGGTTTCACCATTGGGTCCTTTCGCACATGGTGCCTAACCTTTCTTTTACCTAAAATGCATGTTTCTAAGTTGATTTACTTGCGAGTCTTACTTACTATGAATTTGACGATAAACTATGTTGGGATTTCACAAGCTTGTGACTGTTTAAGCATGTTTTGAACTTTGAATCTCTGATATATTACGTGACTTGATGAGGGTTTTGATGTATCTTGCATGAGGGTGTTACCAAGCGTTGGTGGGTGGCTTTACATCGAATTTTCTTGTATGATTTCACTCATAAATTGCGTGATCTTACACTAGTACTATACACCCGCAAGTGTTTGATAAAATGTTCGATTTTGGATTCTTGAGTCATTGATGATACATTGCACAACCTATTATTTAAAAGACTTTATAATGATGAAAGGAATGTTTATATGAGTTGTTTCCATGAGAAGTACTTATAGTATTGTAAGTTGACCATGCCTAGTTGAGGTGGTGATGCCTCAATCACCATGGATGGTAGGGTGAGACAACCATCAACAAATTAAGGGGTTAATACCTCAATCACTATGGATAGTAGAGTGAGACAACTATTAACCTATTGATATGCTAAGAGGCTTATTTGGGGTCCTTTCAGGTTCCTCATTCGCCATGTCATGTCTTGGCACTAGGTTCGGGTCATGAAAAACTTGGTATCAGAGAACTGTGTTATTAATGGTCCTTGGCATCCAACACATCGCATTGATTAGAGTGTCATTCATGGTTGTGTTGTGCACCACAACTATGAGAAAGAGGCTATGAGATGTTTTAGGAAATGTTTCCCTTCTTCATGATCTATGCTGTGCTATAGAAGTTAGGTAAGGTTTCCCCTCTAACAAATGTTCTTTTCCATTTTAAGATCATGCCTAACATAAAAAGAAGGAGAGCCCACACACCCAAGGAACAACCGGCCCATGGAGAGCTCCAGGATGGTCTCACCTTGCTAGCTTAAGCCATGGCTAATCAAGTAAATCAAGGGTACCAAGCCCTTCATGCTCCCACTCTAGCATATCGGTGAGGGACATTATGAGGATGAACCCACCAGAGTTCTATGGGTCTAAAGTGGATGAGTTCCCTCAAAAATTTGTTGATGAGGTGTACAAAGTGTTGGTTATTATGGGTGTTTAGAGTGGAGGAGAAGGCGGATTTGACGGCATACGAACTCAAGGGGGATGCCCAAATATGGTATGCTCAATGGAAGGAGGAGAAGGGGAATAATAATATGATCCTTTAGGAGGAATTTAAGGTGATGTTTCTTAACTGGTTCTTCTCTCTTGAGCATAGGGAGGCCAAAATGATGGAGTTCATGAATTTAAAGCAAAGATCTATGAATATGAGAGAGCATGCCCTCAAGTTCAACCAACTCTCAAAATATACTCCACACTTGGTTGCCGACCCGAGGTATGGAATGAATAAGTTTGTGATGGATATATTCGATTTGGTGAATAAAGAGTGTCGGGCCATTATATGGATTAGTGACATGGATTTGTCACGCTTAATTACTTATGCCAAACAACTGGAATGGAAAACATTGAGGAAGATAAGGAGTAGTAAGGCCAAGAGGGCCCATTTTGATGGAAAGTTCCAAGGTCCCAAGGATGGTCGATTTCATCAAGGCCAAGGGTCTTCTTATACTCCTAATAGAAGGTTTGTGAATGACTACTCAAGGGCCCAAGGTGATGGTGGTGTGGTGCCTAATGTTATGTGTCCAAATGTGGTAGACATCATTATGGCCCATGTTTGATGGACACTAATACTTGCTATAGTTGTGGAGAAGTGGGTCACCAAAAGGTTGACTGTCCTCGAAATCAAAACAAGGGCAAAGATGTTCATCCATAAGGCTGGGGTGCTAATGAGATTCCTTTGGGGAGAGGAGTCCAACAAAGTGGTGGCCCAAGGCACAATCGGTTATATGCACTCCAAGAGAGACAAGGGGTTGATGAGGTGTCCGATATCATCACCATTATGTTAACAGTCTTTGATTTTGATGTGTATGCATTGACAGACCCGGGTGCCACTCTTTCTTTTGTTACTCCTTTTGTTTCCAAAATGTTTCATGTTGAGCTCAAATTGTTGTGTGAGTCTTATGAGGTGTCTACTCCCATTGGTTGCATTTATTGTTGCTAGAAAGATTTATAGGAATTATCCCATTTGCATTTTGCATAAAATTTTGCCTTGTGATCTTGCCTGCATATTATGCCCCTATTGATTGTAGAACTCATAGGGTCAAATTACAATTCCCAAATGAACCCATCCTTAAGTGGGAGAATCACGATGTGGTGGTCAAAGGTAGGTTTATCTCTTGCGTTAAAGCCCAAAAGTTGATATCTAAGGGTTGTCTCTATCGTCTTGTGAGGGCTAGAGATGTTGAATTCAAGGTCCTTCCTATAGAGTCGGTTCCAGAGGTTAATGAGTTTCTTGATATCATTCCAAATTACCTTCCCCGTGCTCCTCTGGAAAGGGAAATAGACTTTGGTGTGGACCTCCTTTCCAATACTTTACCCACTTCTATTCCCCCTTACTATATGGCTCCAATGGAGTTGAAGGAGTTGAAGGAGAAATTGAGGGATTTCTCGAAAAGGGGTTTTATTAGGCCTAGCCAATGACCTTGGGGTGCACCGGCTTTATTTGTGAAGAAGAAAGATAGGTCCCTTAGAATGTGCATTTACTACCGGCAACTTAATAGAGTCACCATCAAGAATAAGTATCCCCTACCAAGGATTGATGATCTGTTTGACCAACTTCAAAGGGCTAGTCACTTCTCTAAGATTGATTATCCGTCCGGGTATCATCAAGTAAAGGTGAGGGAGTGTGACATTCCCAAGACAGCCTTCCGGAATAGGTATGGGGATTATAAGTTTGTGGTTATGTCTTTTGGGTTGACCAATGCACCAGCTATCTTCATGGATCTTATGAATAGGATCTTTAAACCCTACCTTGATTTGTTTGTTGTATTTTTCATTGATGATTTCTTGATCTACTCTAATAGTGATGGGGAGCATGTGAGTCATTTGAGGATGGTGTTGCAAAAATTGAGGAAAAAAACGTTGTATGCCAAGTATAAAAAGTGTGAACTTTGGTTGAAAGAGGTTGTCTTTCTAGGTAATATGGTGTCGGGGATGGTATTTAGGTGGATTCTAAGAAAATGGAGGTGATTAGGAATTTGCCTAGACCTTTGACCCCGTCTGATATTAGAAGCTTCTTGGGCTTAGCGGGTTACTACCATAGGTTTGTGAAAGGGTTCTCTTCTATTGCTTCTCCCATAACTAAGTTGACCCAAAAGAAGGCCAAATTTTTGGGGATCAATGAGTGTGAAAGAGTTTTGAAACTTTGAAGGATAAGCTTGTGTCCACTCCTACCTTGGCTCTACCAGAAGAGTTGGAAGGGTTTGTTGTGTATTGTGATTCCTCAAGGGTTGGTTTGGGATGTGTTTTGATGCAAAATGATAATATGATAGCCTATGCTTCTAGACAACTCAAGGTGCATGAAAAGAATTACCTTACTCATGACCTTGAATTGGTCGCAGTGGTATTTGCTTTGAAAATTTGGTGTCATTATTTCTATAGGATGAATGTCTAGTGTTTACTGATCATAAGAGTCTCCAATATGTGTTCACTCAAAAAGATCTCAACTTGAGATAAAGAAGGTGATTTGAACTCCTTAAGGATTATGATGTGAGTGTGCATTATCATCCCGATAAGGCTATGTGTTGGTCGAAGCTTTGAGTAGGCTGTCTATGGATAGCCTAGCGCATATGAGGATGGGGGCAAAGAGGTGGCTAGAGAGGTTCATCGATTGGCTAGATTGGGGGTTAGATTAGGGGTTAGGTTGGAAGAGGTTGATAATGGTGGTATATGGTTTTTAATCGTTCAAAATCTTCCTTGGTCGATAAGGTGAAAACAGAGCAAGATCTTGACCCATCCTTGTTAGAATTGAAGGACTTGGTGAGAGAGGGCAAGGTTGAGTTTTTCTCCCAAGGGGGAGATGGTGCCCTTAGGTTACAAGTTAGGTTGTGTGTGCCTACTGTGGAAGACTTTAGAAAGAGGATTCTAGATGAGGCTCATAACTCTTCCTGTTCAATTCAACCCGATTCTACCAAAATGTTTAGAGATTTGAGGGATGTTTGTATCAGATTATCATGGTTGCTAACAAGTCAAAGCCGAACACCAAAGGTCTGGTAGCCTAACCCAAGATATAGAGATTCTTACTTGGAAGTGGGAGGAAATTAACAGGGATTTTTTGGTTGGGTTGCCTAAGACTAGAAAGGATTTTGATTCTATTTGGGTTGTGTTTGATAGAATGAAAAAATTGACTCATTTCCTACCGATTAAGACTACTTATGGTGCCGAACATTTTGCTAGATTATACATTCATGATTTGGTTGGATTGCATCAGGTGCCCTTGTCTATCATATCGGATCATGGTGCTCAATTTATTTCACACTGTTGGAGGTCCTTCCAAAGTGGTCTTAGTACCAAGGTTAAGCTTAGTACGACCTTTCACCCTCAAACGGATGGCCAAGCCAAAAGAACTATTCAAATCTTGAGGATATGCTTAGAGCTTGTATTTTAGAGCTTAAGGGTAGGTGGGATGATCATCTTCCATTGATTGAGTTTTCTTACAATAATAGCTATCATTCTAGCATTTGTATGGCTTCTTTTGAGGCCCTCTTTGGTAGGCATTGTAGATCATCAATCGGTGTTTTGAAGTGGGAGAAATGGCTTTGTTAGATCCCAATTTAGTCACGGAGGCTATGGAAAATGTAAAGTTGATTGGAGAAAGGTTGAAAACATCCAAAGACATCAAAAGTCCTATGGTGATGTGAGGAGAAAGGATCTTGAATTTAAGGTTCGTGATTGAGTCTATTTGAAGGTTTTACCCATGAGGGGTGTGGTTCATTTTGCTAAAAAGGGTAAGTTAAGTCCAAGATTTGTGGGTCCTTATAGGGTTTTAGGAATATTGGTAAGGTGAGCTATGAGGTGGAATTGCCTAGTGAAATGGACTTGGTTCATCCGGTGTTCTATGTGTACATGTTGAGAAAATGTGTGGGTGACCTGAATGTTGTTGTCCCATTGTATATTGTGGGTTTTGTTGAAGAGAACTTGACTTATGAAGAGGTTCCAGTAGAGATCTTAGATAGACAAGTGAAGAGGATGAGGAACAAGGGTGTGGCTTCCGTTAAGGTCCTTTGGAGGAAACAACAAGTTAAAAGTGCTACATGAGAGGGCGAGGCAGACATGCAAAAGTGATATCCCTATCTCTTCAATTCTACTCAAGCGTAAGGTACTAATTCTAAGTCCCATTTGTGATTTCAAGTCTTATGTTTCAGCCCCTACATCGTTTGCATACATTCATGTTTATGTTAACAAGTTCATAGTGATTTTGACACTTATGTTGAGATTTTTGAAATGATGTTTAAGTGCATTGTTGCATTTTTGTGTGGGATGAAATTATTTTGTTTACTTCTCTTATATACATTTCTTTGACATTTAGGGATAAATATTCCCACGGAGGAGATATTGAAATGACCCCAAAAAAGTGCCCAAAAATGAGTCTTGGAAGTGCTTAAATTCATAATT
The DNA here is from genome assembly GCA_011800125.2 of Solanum clarkiae. Classification (NCBI taxonomy): domain Eukaryota; kingdom Viridiplantae; phylum Streptophyta; class Magnoliopsida; order Solanales; family Solanaceae; genus Solanum; species Solanum clarkiae. The sequence goes on along the minus strand of JAABOM020072002.1, from coordinate 20,843 downwards.
TCCTTATAATTTAAAATCCATACGTGACATCAAAAATCCAACTTTATATTCGTGATTGGTGAGCAAAATTGAGTGGGAGATAGGTCTAACCTCGATTTTAGGGCAACTATCAAAATTTGAAAATCCAAAAATGTAATTTCAAAAGAGCATTCTGCGCCCCTAGAGCGACGCTGCCAGGGTGCACAGATGCTATAATTTTTGCCTAGTTTTGTTGATTCAGTCCAAGGCCTTTGGGTCTTGGGACTAAGTCTTCCCATAAGTAAAAACACCTATACTTAGACATATTTCAATACCATATTGTAAAAGACATTCCCCAATACTCTCTCAAACACTTAAACAAATATTTTACCCAAAATTTAAGAGCCAAAGGTATGTGGGTTTCAACCATTGGGTCCTTTCAGCCATGGTGCCTAACCTTCATTTTACCTAAAATGCATGTTTCTAAGTTGATTTACTTATGGGTCTTACTTATTATGAATTTGACTATGACCGACCTTAAGTAGAAGGACAAGAAAGAGATTATTCGAGATCCAGAGAATTTGCGCGTAGCTTCTGGTCTTTGACATCAAAAAAGAAGGTTGTAATAACGAAAGGGACACTTCCACTCCAGTTGACCTCTCTTGTTTCCATCCCACCGTGAGAAGGTAGAGAGCAAAACCAACCCAGCAAGAGAAATTCCTACCTCTCTATCTATCTCTGAGATGTTTGGATTTTTCAAAACTCCATGGACATGCAGAAGAGAAATGGTTTTTCGGAAAATACTGGAACGAGTGGACAAGGAATTCAAATATCCTTTGGGGTTTCATAAACTTATGACTATTTAAGTATGTTATGAGCTATGAATCTATGATCCATTATATGATTTGATGAGGGATTTTTATGTATCTTGCATGAGGGTATTAATAAGCATTGGTGGGAGGTTTTACATCGAATTTTCATACATGATTTCACCCTTAAATTGCATGATCTTACACTAGCATTATACACTACCTAAGTGTTTGATAAAATTTTTGATTTTGGATTCTTGAGTTATTGATGATCCATTGCATGACCTGTGATTTGAAAGACTTTATGATGATAAAAGGAATGTATATATGAGTTGCTTCATGAAAAGTACTTATAGCATTATAAGTTAACCATGCCTAGTTGAGGAGGTTTTGCCTCAATCACCATGGATGGTAGGGTGAGACAACCATCAACCAATTAAGGGGTTGATACCTTAATCACCATGGATAGTAGGGTGTCACAATCTATCATAATGTTGGTCTATTCTTACATATGTAATGTTCGAAAAGGGACATTCAAGGTCTCATCTATCACCAACGACAAATTTAATTACAAAACAACTTAGGTTTAATACTTCCAATTCTCACAAGGTGATAAAATGCAATCCCTTAGAAATGAATTGTACCTTAATATATGAAATGGACCTACCCCCCTATTATCACTTAACCACCACATCATGACTCTTCCTCTCAAGGACAGGTTCATTAGGGAATCGAGATCTAATTCTATTGGTCCTACCATCCATAAAGACACAATATGTAGGCAACCATCCGACCCCTAGTATGATATTGAGATAAACTACACCAACTCCAACAAACCACAAAGCAAGAGCTAATGCAATAGAAACCCAGATCAACACATATGAACCTTCTAGCAACAATATACTCAACAAAAGAATAGAAACCAAAGATCCACAAAACAACTTGGGCACACAAGAAGCCCCATTAGCAACCGAAAAGAATAGAGAAGCAATAGTGGCACTCTGGTCCATTAATGCAAGCACACAAAGCTAAAAGAAAACTTCAACATACCGGGTAGTAACATCGGGCACCTCATCCCCTTTTTGAGAATCTTGATCAACATCACCACTCCTACTCTTGTATTGACCATATGGGCAATCCAAAATTCTATGTCCACCATGGTCCATCCTTTACGTAAGGCACTTGGGATTAGTCGTCCCCCCATCACCTCCTTTTTTCTTATTGGATTTTCAAGGGTAATCTTTAACCTTATGACCCATCTCCCCACAAACATAAGAAGCATTAGTACCTCTCAAGCATAGGCCATCATAGCCTCTACCATATATTAGGCACCTAGCATAAGGTACCACACCACCACCACCTCTATACTTGGGATTTTGGAACTTATCCACTTTACGGTCCCTCTTGGCCTCACTACCTCCCCTCACACCACTAGATGTCTCAGGAGCACTCACTTGTTGGTCAAGGTGTGTTGGCAATTTTGTTGCCGCTTTGGCCACTTTCTATAGAGCATTGCAAATCTCCACATTCCTCATAGCACTGTTTAGAGTGTCTTGAGACATATCCTGAAATGTAACAGTTAAGGGTTAGCAATAAGCCCTAGGGTATCTAACTCTATTGCCCGACATAGAACATGAAGAAGTAAAATATTTCCTAAAATGTCTCATAGCATCCTATTCATACTTATAGTGCACAACGCAACCATGACTAAAACTCTAATCAACGTGGTCTGTTAGACTCCGAGGATCTATCAACCTAGTGCGCTGATATCATCTTTGTCATGACCCAAGCCTAGGGCCTAGATATGGTCGGCGAATAGGGTACCCGAAAGAACCCCAAATAAGACTCTTAGCATGTTATTACACATCCTTAGTCGTGGAATCATTATAAAACATAAGAAACATAAATAAGGGAAATTGCGACTAAGGGAGACAGAATAATACTTAAGTAATATGTAAATGTTTTGAAAACAAGGGCAAGAGTCTAAGGAAGAATTCAATTGCAATTTGAGTTTATCAACGAACTTATCTCCCAAAGGGGTGGGAAGAGTTTATAACAACTAGTGAAAGTAATTCTAAGCTAAAACAAGAGTTTAGCTAATATGAAAAGAAAATGGGGTGTTGTGTTCTCCATGATTCCCTAACTCAGTATTACAAGATTACTGAATTTTTTTCTAGTGTGTAGCATGCAGAATGGTAAGTTAAGTTCACAAAAACCTTTAGCCTAAGCGTGAGGCTAATTTCACTATGTGATTTGATCTATATCCATATTATCACATTACTAACCCTTACTTATTGTCCCAGTACAACCTCCTCTTGGCCCAGTTCGTTTTATTAGATGAGAAACATCGATTGAATCCTATTAATCAATCTCTTTTCCTATTTACTACTACCTTGGTCCAGTCAGTAACACTAGTCACATATTAACGTTGTCCACCATTAGAAAGCATTCAAAACGAAGAGAATTATCTAATACATGCATGAACACTTTTGAAGAATTACAAATTATCTGATTTTACCTTGTTAGTTCTTCTTGGTTCTCACAACCCTTATTGTGGATTTAGCTACTCATGATTACTATAAATACAAGACTTATGAATTGTAATAACATAAATGAGCACTTACGTAATTGAATTGCAACAACAACAACATACCTAGTGAAATCCCACAAGTGGGGTCTGGGGAGGGTGGAATGTACACAGACCTTACCACTACCTCAAAGAAGTAGAGAGGCTATTTCCTGGTAACCCATGTCTCAAAAACCCATAAATAGAATAAACTAGATATGATAATAAAGAAATAAAAGGAATAGAAAGGGCGACTAATATCAAAAAGAAAATCGCAATATGTAAATATGGTAAAATTAACACACATACGAGAGATAGTGACAAACATAATATAAACACGACTACTCCTACTACCCTACTATACCTCAATGCCAGACATCCGTCTAAACCTACCACCCAATTAACTTGCTACTCTAATTCGCGACCTCCACTCCTTTCTATCTAAGGTCATATCCTCGATGAGATCAATTTTTGCCATATCATTAATCATCACCTCCGCCCAATACTTCTTCAGTCTATATCTTCCCCTCTGTGTAGCTCTAAAAACCTCAGTAGGTTGGTGATGATCGTTCCCATCACCCTAGTAAATGAGAAATAAACCCCTCATTTAGATTGATGATGATTGTACCCATTACCCTAGTGAATGAGTATAAACCCCCATCCAGTTGGTGATGATCGCACCCATCACCATAGTGAATGAGTATAAACCCCCATTTGGTTACCCGGCTCTTTTCCCCGGGTTGGGCATGGTCTACGCAACATTTTATATAGGATTCCTCATAAGCTCTAACATTACCTAATATAGGAATAATCGTGTTCATAAGATCATTTCATCATCATATAATCATAATAACATCATTCATATCATATATCATGCTTTGGACCTTCAATTCCTCAAGAAACCATAATCGGACATTTCATCAAACACCTTGGGGGTATGTAATTGGGGCAAAACAGCATGCAATTTATTGATGAAATCATGTAAGAAAATTAATGGTAAAACCTTTAATCAACACCTTGCAATACCCCCAAGACATTCATATCAAAATTCCTCATCAAATCTTAGATTTGATCGAAGATTTGAAGCTCAAAACATGCTAAAACAACCATACTTGCATGTGCTAAAATCACTGTTCAGTAAATTTCTGAATATACAAGACCCACATGTAAAATCAACTTTAAATCATACATTGTTAAGTAAAAGAGGGTTTAGGCACCATGGGTGGAAGGACCTAATGGTTCAACACCACATACCTTAGCTTTGGAGAAGTTCCTGGTGAAGCTTGACAATGGAGACTTGAAGGTTGAAGAGAATCCTTAAATCCGGATGAGGGTTTTGGGACTTGGTTTTTGAGAGTAAAATAAGACTAAGTGTGGGAATGGGTTTTGTGAAATATTTAGAGTGATATAAGAGTAAAATAATTCTAAGCATAAGTTAAAATACTCTTGGGAAATTTGGGCCCAACACTGAGAAAAAAATATTAAGCATACTAAAAAAACAGCGCCTAGGTACATATCTCTGCGTCGCGAAGGCGATGCAAAAACTCCAATCACACTGCTCCACGACGTGGAAAGCTCTCTAGAAATTGCACCATGTGCAATTTAATAAATCGATTTCTTAAATTTAAAATTGAGGTTAGACCGTTGTCACCCTAATTTGGACCCCCTGAACAAATATATGAAGTCTAATTTTAGAAAAACCAAACAAATATTTAGATATAAAGAAATAAAAATTTTTGGCATTCCGAGGCATGTTTCTAGGCACTATTTTGGGTCGTGTTAATATCGCCCTTGGGAATATTTGTCGCTGAATATACAAGAGATGTACAAGAAGAAAGTGATAATGAAACAAATCAGCCCCAACAAGAATTCAACATAACATGTAAAACACCATTTTCAAATTCTCAACATAAGTGTAAAATCATCATAAGTTTACCAACTTAAACATGAATGCATATCAATGACTTAAGGATGAAATGTAAGGCTTGAAGTCACATATGGAACTTAGGAGTAGTAACTTAGGCTCAAGTAGAGTGGAAGAGATTAGGGTACCACTTTTGCATGTCCACTTCGGCCTCCCAAGTAGCACTTTCGACTTGTTGGTTCTTCCAAAGGACCTTAACGGATGCTACCTCCTTGTTTCTCAATATCTTTACTTGCCCATCAAAGATCTGAACTGACACCTCTTCATAAGTTAAGTTGTCCTCAACAACACCCACAACATCAACAGGTACGATGGTATTAGGATCACCAACACATTTTTCTCAACATAAAGACATGGAATATTGGATGTACCAAATCAATTTCACTAGGCAACTTCAACTCATATGCTACCTTGCCAACCCTCTTTATCCCCTCATATGGACTAACATATCTTGTACTTAACTTCCTTTTTTTGCCAAATCAGACTACACCTTTCATTAGAGAAACCTTCAAATAGACCTAATCACCCACTTGGAATTCTAGGTCTCTTCTTCGTACATTCGCATAGGATTTTTGACGACTTTGGGATGCCCTAAATCTTTCCATAATCATATTAATCTTCTCAAGATCATCCATAACCAGATCCGGCCCCAACAAATCCACCTCTCCAACCTCAAACCAACCCACCAGTGATCTACAATATCTCCCATAAAGAGCCTCAAAAGGAGCCATACCGATGCCAAAGTGGTAGCTATTGTTATAGGAAAACTCAATCAATGGAAGATGGTCATCCCAACTACCTTCAAGATCCAAGACACAAGTCCTAAGCATATATTCAAGTGTTTGAATTGTCCTTTTGGCTTGGCCATCTGTTTGAGGGTGAAAGGTCGTACTAAGCTGAACTTTGGTTCCAAGACGCCTTTGAAAAGATCCCCAAAAATGTGAAGTAAATTATGCACCATGATCCGATATAACGGATAAGGGAACCCCATGTAACCTCACTAACTCATGGATGTACAACCTAGCATACTCCTCAAACACCACGGCGGCTAATTCAAGATCATGGGTAGGGTAGTTCTTTTCATGCACCTTGAGTTGCCTGCAAGTATAAGCTATGACCTTACCATCTTACATTAGGACACAACCCAAACCAACTCTAGATGAATCACAATACACAACAAAACCCTCAAGCCCATCCGATAGAGACAATATTGGAGCAGGCATAAGTTTATCTTTCAGTGTTTGGAACCTTTTCTCACATTCGTCGGTCCACACAAATTTCACCTTCTTTTGAGTCAATTTTTTCATAGGAGAAGCAATAGAGGAGAATCCATTCACAAACCTTCTATAGTATCCCGCAAGGCCCTAGAAACTCCTAATATTCGATGGGATCAATGGTCTAGGCCAATTCCTAATCACACCAATTTTCTTAGGATCCACTTTTATGCCGTCCCCTGACACCACATGACCAAAGAATGCAACCTCCTTCAACCAAAATTCACACTCATTATATTTAGCATACAATCTCTCCTCTCTTAACCTTTCCAACACAATCCTTAATTGAACCATACGCTCTTTCCTACTATGATAATAGATTAAAATATCATCAATGAATACCATCACAAAGGAATCAAGGTAGGGCTTGAAGACTCTATTCATTAGGTCAATGAAAATAGTTGGTGCATTAGTCAATCCAAAAGACATCACCACAATTCATAATGCCCATATCTAGTCCGGAAGGCCATCGCGGGAATATCACACTCTCTTACCCTCACTTGATGGTGTCTGAATTGAAGATCAATCTTAGAGAAAAAGCTAGCCCCTCACAATTGGTCAAACAAGTCATCAATCTTTGGAAAAGAATATCTATTCTTTATAGTGACCATATTTAGTTGGCAGTAGTCAGTGCACATTGTAGGTGACCCATCTTTCTTCTTTACAAACAACACTGGTGCACCCCAAGGGGATTGCCTAGGACTAATAAACCCCTTCTCCAACAAATCCTTTAATTGCTCCTTTAGCTCCTTCAACTCTGTCGGGGCCATACAGTAAGGGGGAATAGAGATAGGTGGGGTGTCAGGAAGGAGATCTATACCAAATGCTATATCCCTTTCGGAAGGGACATCGAGAAGATCATTTGGAAAGACATCAAGAAACTCATTCACAATTGGAACCGACTTAATGGAAGGGACTTCAGACTCCACTCCTTTGACTCTCACAAGATGATACAAGCACCCTTTGGAAATCAACCAATGGGCTTTAATGCATGAGATGAATCTACCCCTTACTACTACATCATGACTTTTCCACTCAAGGACGAGTTCATTAGGAAATTGAAACCTGACCCTATGGGTTCTATAATCAATAGAAGAATAGTATGCATGTAACCAATCCATCCCAAGAATAACATCAAAATAAACCATGTCTAATTCAACAAGATCACAAGGTAGGAGTTTATGAAATATGCAAACCAAACATTTCCTATACACCCTCCTAGAAATGATGGATGCACCAATAGGAATAGATACTTCATATGACTCATGCAAGAAGTCCGACTCAATATGGAACCTTTTAGCAACAAAGGGGGAAACAAAGGAAAGGGTGGCACCCGGATCAATGAAAGCATATAAATCAAGATAAAAAATTTTCAACATAGTAGGAACAACATTGGGGGCCTCACCAATCCATTGCCTCCCATGTAGAGCATTAAAGCGATTGTGCCTCGGGGCACTACTTTGAGGACCACCTCTACCCAATAGGACCATATTTGCACGCTGAACCTTGCCACGGTTTCTTGGACAATCAACCCTCTTGTGACCAAGCTCCCCACAATCAAAACATGCATTGCTACCCTTTAGACATTAACCCTTATGACACCCTCGACACCTAGGACACATATCAATGGGAGCCACACCACCAACATTACCTTGAGGCTTACGGAAGTCATTGGCAGACCCCCTAATAGTAGCATGAGGAGGACTCTGGCCTTGAAATCTAGCACCCCTTTGGAATTTTCCCTCAAGGTGGGCTCTCTTAGCCTCATGGCCCCTCTTCTTTCTCAACTTTTCTTCTTCCATTTGCTCGGCATATGTCATCAACCAAGACAAGTCCATGTCACCAATAAGCATTGCAGATCGACACTCTTCACTTAGCAAATCGGAGACCCCCATAACAAACTTATTCATTCGACCTAGAATCGGCCATCAAGTAAGGAGCATACTTTGAGAGTTGGTTAAATTTGAGGGCATACTCCCTTACACTCATATCAAACTTCGCTTCCCTAAGCTCAAGAGGGAAGAATAGAGTAAGGAAGTCCAACTTGAATTCCTCCCAAAGCACCACATAGTCATTACCTTTCTCACCTCTCTATTGGTCAAACCAAATTTGGGCCACCCCTTGAGTTAGTGCGCCGCCAACTCCGCCTTCTCATTTGGCCCCACACCCATAATAGATAAGATTTTGTAGATTTCATCGACAAACTCTTGTGGATCTTCATCTACCTTTGACCCATGGAAAATCAGAGGATTCCCATGAAATCCCTTACCCTAACTCCCAAGGTAGTAGCATGAGGGGCTTGGGACCTTTGTTGAACTTTATTGGCCACCACTTAGGCAAGCATAGTAAGGGCATCCCAAAGATCACCATTGGTAGGTTTCTCCTTGGGAATTTGGGCCCGCTTTCTTCTAGAATTTGGCATGATCTAGCATCACAAAAATAATCGTAAGGGGGGAAGTACTTATCACAACTCTATAGCACGACTTAGGACATGAAGAAGGGAAACATTCCATAAAATGCCTCATAGCCTCCTATTCATAGTCATGGCGCGCTTCATAACCATGAATAGGACTCTAATCGATCCGGTGTGTTGGACTCCGAGGAACTATCAACCTAGTTCTCCAATACCAAATTTATCATGACCCAGGCCTAGGGCCTAGACGTGACATGGTGAATGGAGAACCCGAAGGGACCCCAAACAAGCCTCTTAGCATATCATCACACATCCTTGGTTGAAAAACCATGAAAAAGTCATATTCAATTAAAGTAAGGGCAAGGGGGACAACGGAAACTTGCATAAACATCGAAGTCAAAAGTAAAGAGTCAATCTCATTCATAGTACACACCTTGTCCAACATACACCTCTAAAACATAGAAAGAGTGGGCCCAGCACATGGTAACTGGGCTCACCCTCAAATTCAAATATAACATAAGGTTGTGTCTCAATACATAGATAATTGGGAAAAGACATAACCAAAGTCTCCAAAATGAAGGACTCACCACAAGCTTGGAGTAGCACTATCTAACCATGTGGAGGAGGATGATCAACTTGAGCACCGGTTCCTACTTGGTGATATCATGTTGGCAAGAGTATGCATTCATACTTTTTTATGTACTAAGTATGTGAGATGCGATGCAATAATAGATAGGTATCATAATGAAAAATGCAAGACGATAGGCAGTAGACATAGTATAGCAATATCGCATGTATGATCAATGCATAAGTACAACATTCTAAGTAAATCATGCTCATACAGAATATCATATGTGAAGATGAAACCAAGCTAGCTCTCCAAGGTACAAACCCTTCGGTAGGTTAGTGATGATCGCACCCATCACTCTAGTGAATGAAAATAAACACCTCGTTTAGGTTGGGGATGATTGCACCCATCACCCTAGTGAATGAGAAATAAACCCCTCATTTTGGTTGGTGATGATCAGACCCATTGACCTAGTGAATGAGTATAAACTCCTATCTCATTGGTGGTGATCGCACCCATCACCCTAGTGAGTAAGTATAAACCCCCATCCGGTTAGTGATAGACTCACCCATCACCCTAATAAATAAGTATAAACCCCTATCCAGTTATCCGGCTCTTTTCCCTCAAGTTGGGCATGGTCTATGCGACACTTTATATAGGGATTCATCATAAGCTGTAATGCAGTACCTCATATAGGAATAGTCCTGTTTATAAGCTCATTTCATCATTATTTCATCATCATATAATCATCATAACATCATTCGTATCATATCTCATGCTTTGAACCTTCAATTCCTCAAGAAACAATAACCAAATATTTTATCAAACACCTTGGGGTGTGTAATGAGGGTAAAAGAGCATGCAATTTATAGATGAAATCATGCAAGAAAATCAGTGGTAAAATGATTAATCAACACCTTACAACACTTCTAAGACATTCATATCAAAACACCTCATTAAATCCAACATTTGATCCATTTTAAGCTCAATGCATGCTACAATAACCATACTTTCATGTACTAAAATCATTATGCAGTAAATTTCTCAATATATAAGACATATATAAAATCAACTTTAAATCATGTATTGTTAAGTAAAAAAGGGTATAGGCACCATGGGTGGAAGGACCCAATGGTTCAACACCACATACTTTAGCTTTGGAGAAGTTCTTGGTGAAGCTTGATAATAGAGACGTGAAGCTTAAATATAATCCTTAAATTCGGATGAGGGTTTTGCGACTTGGTTTTTCCAGGAAAAGCTCTCTAGAAGTTGCACCATGTGTCATTTCATAAATTGATTTCTTTGCTTTAAAATTGAGGTTAGCCCTAGTCACCCTAATTGGACCTCCTGAACAAGAATATAAATTCGGATTTTAGCAAAACCAAATGGTTTTTTAGATATAATGAAATCAAAATTTTGGACATTCTGAGGCACGTTTTTGGGAATTTGGGGTCGTTTGACGTGAGGTTTGTAACTTGCATGGGGTTCCTTTCTCTATCATTTTAGATCATGGTGCTCAATTAACTTCTCACTTTTGGAAGTCCTTCAAAATAGGTCTTGGTACCAAGGTTAAGCTTAGCATGGCTTTTCATCCTCAAACAGATAGTCAACCCCAGAGGACTATTCAAACTATTGAGAATATACTTAGATCTTGTGTTTTAAACTCTAAGGGTAGTTGGGATGAACATCATTCACTCATTGAATATGCTTACAACAATATCAACCACACGAGCATTGTTATGGCTCTATTTGAAGCTTTATATGGTACACGTTGTAGATCCCTGATTTGGTAATGTGAAGTGGGGGAAATGGCTTTGCTAGGACCAGATATAGTCATGGAAGCCTTAGAGAAGGTAAGGTTGATAAGGGAGAGATTAAAGAAAGCCCAAAGTAGACAAAAGTCTTACTCCCATGCGAGGAGGAGAGATCTTGAATTTATGGTTGGTGATTGGGTTTACTTAGAAGTCTCACCCATGAAATGTATGGTACGGTTTGGCAAGAAGGAGAAATTGAGCCTAAGGTTTGTGGGTCCTTATAGAGTTTTGAGGAAAGTAAGTAAGGTTACATATGAGTTGGATTTTCCTATAGAGATAAATATGGTTCATCTAGGCTTCCACGTATCCATGTTGAGAAAGTGTGTGGGTGACCCAAGTGCTATAGTGCCCCTAGATGTTTTGGGTGTTATAGAAGATAATTTGACTTATGGAGAGGTCCAGTGGAGATTTTGGACAGACAAGTGAATAGGTTGAGAAACAAAGATGTAGCTTCTGTCAAGATCCTTTGGAGGAACCAACAAGTTGAAAGTACCACATGGGAAGCCGAGGCAGACATGAGAAAGCTATATCAATATCTCTTCTACTCTAATCAAGCTGAAGGTACTAATTTAAGTCCCCTATATGATTTCAAGTCTTAAAATTTAGCCCTTACGTCATTTTGCATGCATTCATGTTCATGGCAATGAGTTTGTGATGATTTTTAACATTCATGTTGAGACTTTTTGAAAATGATGTTTAAATACGTTTGTTGCATTCATGTCAGGCTAAAATCTTCATGATTACTTCTCTCATGCATGTTTCTTTGACATTTGTGGATGAATGTTCCCAAGGGGGAGATATTGAAACACCCAAAAGTATGCTTCGAAAATACCCATAATCGTAATTTCTATATATCTCAAAATTCGTATGTGATATCAAAAATCTGACATCATATTCTTGAACGGGGGCATAATTGTGTAGGAAATGCGCATAGCCCGGATTTTAGAAGACTAGTAGCGAAAAATGATTTTTGCTAATTTTTCAAAAATAGTAGTTGTATAAGATTGGTTCGTGACTCGGACTCATCGCGGACCGGTGTTGGATTTTCCTTTAATTTTCTATTTTGTCCTAAAGGTATCGGGGCCTTACACATGAAACATCCCATACTCAGCCGTTTTTGCAACTCTATATCACTCAAACACTCTCTCTAAAACCTCTCCGACACTCTATCAAAATTCTGATCCAAGCTCCAAGCCTCCTTCCAAGTTTACATCAAAAAACCTCAAATATAGGTATGTGTGTTTCATCCATTGGGCCCTTTCACCCATGGAACCCAATATTTCATTTTATGAAAATTGTATGTTTTCAAGTTATATCTTCTATGGGTATATCTTATTATGGATTAGATTATTAATTATGTTGGATTTTCAAAATGTTGATTGATTATGCATGTCTATTTATTTCAAGCCTATACTATGAATTGGTTTTGTCTATTGAGACTATGCATGTTGTGAGCTATGAAACTATGATCTATTATGAAATTTGATGACGAATTTCAAGGTATCCTATATGATGGGTTTACTATGTGTTGGTGAGTTGATTTACATTAAGTTTTCTCATATTAATTCACACTTGAATTGCATGATTTTTAACTAGCATTATGATCCCACCAAGTGTTTTATAAAATATCTTAACAAGGATTCGCAAGTTATTGATGATCTATTACATGGTTTACTAGTCAATTGACTGTATTATGATTAAGGGCTTGTATGTATGCATTGAATTCATTAAAGGTATCTATGGTGTGGCAAGTAGACCACACCTTTTTAAGGGTTGACATGCTCAATCACCTTGTTGAGGGGGTGGCATGTCTCAATCAGCTTTTTGGGAGGTGACATGCCCAATCACCATGTTGATGGGTTGATACCTCGATCACCTTGTTATTGGGTGACTTGCCCAATCACCTTGTTGAAGGGTGGATACTTCGATCACCTTGTTGGAGGGTGAAATGCCCAATCACCTTGTTAAGGGGTGGATACCTCAATCACTTTACAAAGGGCTGACATGTGTTGGATTCCAAGTAGTAGTTGCTTAGTCTATGTTGGTTATGGTCTCTTCCCACACATGTAATATATAATTTTTAATTTATATGACTTATAAGCATGTTTTACTTTAAAGCATTGATCATGCATGTCATATTAATATCATACTTATCTATTGCTTATGATTATGCATTTTGACTATGTGGGCTTATATCTTGTTACATTGCATCCTGTATACTTAGTACATTCAAAGGTACTAATTCATACTCTATCCCTACATTATGTTGCCATGTAGGGACTAGAGCACCTCTCGATCATCACTTTACGTGGCTAGTTTTGGTACTTCAGAAGATAAGATTTGGTGAGTCCTCAAGTCCGGGGACACTATCTATGCTACTCTTACTATTTGACATCTCTTTATGTTGAACACCTGATACTATGAGGGTGAGCCCGGAAAGTCTCTTCGCCCCCGCTCCATTCCATGATAGAGGTTTTGTTGGATATTAAGATGTAATTATGGTATGAGCTTGACTCTTGAAGTGTTTTATGATCACCAAAGCCTACCCTTAGTCCCGTTTCACTTATTTACATTTCTTGTTTTGTTTATTTTACTTCCATGGCCAATGATGTGTGAACAATATGCTAAGAGGCTTGTTTGGGGTCCCTTCAGGTTCCCATTCGTCGTGTCACATCTAGGCCCTAGGCTTGGGTCATGAAAGTTATGATGAAATTAGTGATTTTATGAGATGAATTACATGATTCTATGACTAAAGTTGAAAGATTATATGTATGATTTTGGTGGATTTTTTTAAGATGATTTAAATTGATGAATTCCACTACTTCCGTAACAGTCCTTTTGAGTTACATGATTTAAAGTTACATGCATGAACCCACCCAAATATCATATCAAAGTTTTCTAATGATTTAAGATTTCTAATGATGAGGGTTCCATTATTAAAGCTTGTGAAAGTTATGTTGTTTTGAATCCCTCTTATGAAAAATGATGTTGGTGAAAGGACAATTCTCACCAAAATACAGTTACCATGTTGGATCATTATGTTTAGATGAGCGACTATATATATAGATGATTTTAATGATGATATTATGCATTTAGAGCTTATGAATGATTATGGTATGCATATATTTGCAAAAGTATTCTGTGGGAATGACTTAGCAGTGCATGAGAATAGAAGTGGGGGCTCAACCTAAGAGGTACTTATGTAAAGTCTCCTCTTTTCTTTAACTATATTCCACTATAGGAGCCTTTGTAGGTCATGTTAGTAGATCCACATAAGCCATTTTATGATATGATGATGCTTATGCTATGTGATGGAGTTCTACAATGGCAAGTAGTCTCCCAGTGCCAACGTTGTGGGTTATCTTGTTTTTCAAGTAGTAGCTCATTTTGTCTTATAGTCGGTTGTGGTCTGCCTCCGATATATATGATTATAGGATGTTATGTCTCATGTATTTTCCTTCAAAGTATTCTCATGCTTGTCATATTGATCTTTTATTTTATTGTATATGATTATGCATCTTGCTATGAAGTTTATTATCCATTGTTGCATTGTATCCCATATACTAGTGCATTCATAGTACTAAGGTATGTTATTTGCCTACATGATCCAACCATGTAAGGATTGGAGATCCTATTTATTCTCCTCCACGTGACAAGCTTGGATTCGTGAAGATTGTTATTGTGGTTAGTCCTATATTTTGGGGTCAATATTCTACTTCTATCTTACTTATGTTGAGACTTTATTTCTTATTCCTATGTACTTTGAGGGTGATCACGGGACTTGTCTTGACCCCTTTCCTACTTATGTTATAGAGGTGTTATTGGATACCATATTATGATATGTATGTACTATGCTATGTTTTAGTTTCTATGAAGACTTATCCTTTAGATCCTATCCGTTGTGTGATTCTATTTGGTAATTATTGATGATGGAAACTAATGCAAGTCCTAGGTCCCTACTTCCTTATAGCATGAATCATACTTACCCTCCCCTTAGTCATTGCTTTCTATGTGATTCATGCAAAACCCTTTCCCATATTCATCCCAATAGTGTGAGTCATAAGCCCATATTCCTTTAAAATTATTTGTTGAATGTTTATTTTATATTCCCCAACTAAGAAAGTGCAAATGATATTCTAAGAGTCTAGTTTGGGTTGTCTTTGGGTTTTCCATTTGGCGTGTCATGTCTAGGCCTAGGCTTGGATCATGATAGTTGACACAAATGGGGGTTTTCGACCTAATTTATTATAGATCGTTTGGAAATCAAGGCTGGAACCTAGACTTTCATTGGCATAATCAAAGTGATAGTTGGAGAGATTATGGTGCTTGACGAAATAAAAGCTTGCCTTGTATAGATGCTTGATATGCTCCTCGATATGACCATCCAAGTCCAAATGGACCCATGAATGTTCCTATGATCCATAAAACCAATGACGTGCTTGCACAGATTCTAAATAAATTTGAAAGGTCTGACGAAATACTAAAAGGGATGTAAACAGAGTTCTCTCGTTAAATCAAATGGTTTCCTCCCACTCTAGGGCGATTAAATCCCTTGAGGAATAAATGAGAAAGCTCACCATGCAATTTGATTTAAAAAGGAAAAACACTCCATGTCTAACAATCACCATACAAGATGGTAAAATATTAGGAAGTGATACACCGATTGCTGAGGAAGCAAGCACTAACAAGAGGAAGTGGGTGAGGGTTCGAGATAATGAGCCCTCAAAGGAAGCAACCTCTGGTGTGCCTAGTGAATCTGTGGAGACGCCATGCCAAGAATCTAGTGATAAGGTGAATGAATAATCAGAGTTTATTTCTCCTACTTCACCACCTAAACCACTTAGTGTGGTCAAACCACAATTTTCTCAAAGTCTTAAAAAGAAAAATAAGGATGTTAAATTTCAAAAGTTTCTTTTGGCTTTCAAGACACTCTATTTTAACATTCCTTTAATTGAAGCATTGTTAGAATTGCCAAATATATGAAATTTATAAAGTAGTTGATCACCAAGAAAAAGAGGTTTAGATGTCAATATGGTTGAAGTTTCCCATAGCTGCAATGCCATTATTACTAGAACCATGGTGATTACAGAAGATGACCCTGAAGCATTTACTTTAACATGCGCCATTGCGATGTTTCAATTTGCAAAGGCCTTTGGTGATTTGGTTGCTAGTATCAACATCAAGCCAGTCACTATATATAAGCACCTTGGCTTGGGTGAACCTTCACCGAAAACCATACGTCTCCTCATGGGTGATCATACAATCAAACGTCCATTAGATATTCTTTATGATTTATTGGTAATAGTGGAGAAGTTCATATTCCTAGTGGATTTTGTGATACTAGATTATGAGATTGATGTGGATGTGGATTTGGCAATTATATTTAGTAGACCATTCTTGGCTATAGGTAAGGCATTGATTGATGTAGAAAGTGGTGACTTTAAAATCAAAGTAAATGATAAAGAGGGTAATTCAATGTATACAACACAATGAAACAATCTTATGATGTCCCAGTGATTTCAGTTGTTGATGTGGTTGACGATGTTATGGAAAGTATATACGAGCTAACTAGCATAGATTTAGAATATTTAGCTGCAGTGATATTGAATTATGAGAAGGATAATATTGATTATTGTAATGAAGTTATTGCCACTTTGATGGGGATAGGTTTTTGTCCAAGAGCCTCAACCAAGCTTGATATAGATTTGAAAAATCAGAAAACTCCACCTGCAAAACCATCTATCGATGCACGCCTTAATCTTGAATTGAAGGAACTTCCCTCTCATCTCAAGTATGTTTTCTTAGGGGACAATCGTACTTTTTTTGTTATGGTTGTCGCGACTTGTTAGAATGGCAAATTGATGCTCTTGTAAAAGCATTGAAAACTTTTTAAAAGGCCATTGGCTGGACTATTGCTGATATTGGGGATATTCCTTTGGGAATTTTTACTAGAAAATCAAACTAATGGAGAATTGCAAACTGAGTGTAGAGAATCAGAGGAGACTCAAACCTCTTATGCAGGAGGTTGTGAAGAATGAACTTATTATATGTCTAGACACTTGGTAATCTATCCTATTGTCAATAATAAATGTGTTGGCCTAGTGCAATACGTGCCAAAATAATGGGGGGAATAACATTTATACCAAATGAAAAATGTAAAATAGTGTCTACAAGGCCTGTAACAGGGTGGAGAATTCGTATGGATTATCGAAAGTTGAATGCCTCTATGGAGAAAGACCACTTTCTCTTTCCTTTCATGGATCAAATGTTAGATCATTTGGTGGGGTGAGAAAATCTCCTATGCAGGAGGTTGTCAAGAAGGAAATTATTAAATGTGTAG
This sequence comes from Solanum clarkiae, assembly GCA_011800125.2. Classification (NCBI taxonomy): domain Eukaryota; kingdom Viridiplantae; phylum Streptophyta; class Magnoliopsida; order Solanales; family Solanaceae; genus Solanum; species Solanum clarkiae. The sequence goes on along the minus strand of JAABOM020072002.1, from coordinate 3,177 downwards.
ATACTTGGTAATCAATCCTATTGTCAATAATAATTGGGTCGGCCTAGTGCAATGCGTGCCAAAGTAGTTGGGGGGGGGGAGGGGGAGGATGATATTTATACCAAATGAAAAAGTTGAAATAGTGTCTACAAGGCATTTCACAGGGTAGAGAATTTGTATGGATTATCGGATGTTGAATTCCTATATGGAGAAAAAGACCACTTTCTCTTGCCTTTCATGGATCAAATGTTAGATCATTTGGAGGATGAGAATGGTATTGTTTTCTTGATGGCTACTCCGGCTACAATCAAACTTCAATTGCTTTGGAAGACTAAGAAAAGATAACATTTACTTGTCCATATGGAACATTTACTTTCGGGCAAATGCCCTTTGGACTGTGTAATATACCTGCCATGTTTCAGAGATTTATGTTATCTGTATTTTCTTACATGGTGGAAGATATAATGAAAGTTTTTATGGATGATTTTTTCAGTGGTTTGTGATTCTTTTGAGTCGTGTCTTACTAATTTGAGTAAGATCTTGCAAAGGTATATGGAAACCAATCTAGTCTCAAATTGGGAAAAATGTCATTTCATTTCAAGGAATGGATTATCCTTGGCCATAAGATCTCCGAGTCGGTCATTCAAGGGGATCGAGCCAAAGTTGATGTGATCGTAAAACTATCCTCTCTAATTTCTATAAAAGAGATACGAAATTTCTTGGGGCATGCGGCTTTTTATAGGAAGTTTATCAAGGATTTCTCAAAAATTACCCACTCACTATGCAAATTTCTTAAGAAGGATTCTATTTTTAATTTTTATGATGTTTGTTTAATGACCTTTTCTTGTTTGAAAGAAAGCAAAATTTGTTACCTAATACCTATGAATGCTTAAGATGGCTTGGGTCAGGTGCCTTCGAGTATCTCATTCACCATGTGATGATTAGGCCCCTAGATCAGGTCGTTACAATGACTCATGTCCTCTTAAGATTTTCATTATGATTTTTATCATACATTGACCATCTTCATGTTTTACTTATATGTATTGACTCTTCTATCATGCTCAATTTTGTTAGGTTGAATATCATGATTTATGACATATTGCATTGCCTAAATACTTAGCACATTTAAAGTATATGCATATTTTCCTTACCTACATTGTATCATAATGTAGGGTTTAACAATCATGCTCTTACTTTTCATGGCTAGTATCAGATTCTAAGCTAGAATCAGATTCTAAGCTAGAAAGTGGTGAGTCCTAATAATTTGAGAATATATTTTGATTTTAGAAGATTTCCTGCTTGTTGATTTTGTTCTATTTTAGACTTTGATTAAGTTAGGACATATCCTAGCAACTCATCTATGATTTTTAGAAGCTTTTATACATCATGTAAAAGATTCTATATTGTCTTCTTATCTTACTATCCTACGATGAGATTCCTAGACCTTTTTTCTTACTATCCTATGATGAGATTCCTAGACCTTTTTTTTACTTCCGCATTCTTATGTTTTCTCTACTTGCCTTATGTATTCTCAATACCTATGTGCTTAGTAGCAATTTTTTTCAAAAACTTTAATCATTGTGTCACGTCTAGAGTCTAGTTTGGGTCATGACTAACTCATTGACTCTTGAAAGATTATTATTTCTAATTTTGAAGTTATATGAAAAGGACATAAAATAATTGATGATACCTTCAAAATTTTAAATCTTCTTAAAAATAATTAACTTTGTTATCAATAACTCGATAATGTCGTGAAAAAGTATAATATTTCTTCTAAAAAAACACAATATGAAGAAAAAATGTCGATTGAATAAAAAAAAAAAAGGAGCTCAGCTTGAACATATGGAATGGGGGTAAAAGTAGCAGGTGAAGAAGAAGAACAAAAAAAAGAAAGAAAATGAAAGAGGGATCTAGTTAAATGTGGGGTTGGGTGAGAGGTGAAGTGGAATGTAAGGTGAATTCAAAACTAAAGTTACAAAAATTCAAGTAAAAAAGTAACAGAGGAAAAAAAATAAAAGGATAAAGAAAAAATTTAAAATAAAAAAATATAATTTAAATTAAATTAACGTCATATTATCAGTGTGTGATAATAGTTTCTTTTGAATACGTAGAACTGGTCAAAAAATGATGTAATAATATTAATTGAAAATTATTTATAAAGGATAATAGGATGTCCGCATAGTTTAAGTATCTTTTTAAAAATTCAAAACAACTTCAAGTGTCACTTTATGTCTTTTCTCTATATATTACAATGAAAGGTTACAAAAGCTTGTTGGTGATTGATCATTAGTCTGTATGTAATATGTTACATCAGTAGATATTATAGTAAGTCTATTACTAATAGAGCATGTTTGGAAAGACACCCTAGTAATTGAATTTGATGTAATTAGATGTAAGTATATATTGTCTTACCTGTTTGGTTGGACAGGTAATTACTTAGTCAGCAAGTAATTGGGTTTAAGTGATAGGGTGTAAGTATACTCTCTAATTCATAGAGAGGGGTTGTGAATTGTTGGTAATTACATGCTAGTTATTTTTTAAAATTTCTTTCTTTTATCATTAATTTATATTTTAATTTAATTTATTTTTTATTTTGATTATTTTGAATTCTTTTTGTTTTTATTATTCTAATTGTTCTAAAACTATAGTTTATTTTATAATATTTATTTCATTTCCTTCTCATTCTCAACCTTTATATAACCATGTGATTCCAAGCAACCTTTATTTATTCTATGTTTATTTTTTTTCATTAGCATGATTTTGTTAGCATTCTAATTTTTAAATTAAAGTTGAATTTATTGTTGGATAAGTTATAAACATACATTTTTTAATCATATTTATGTACATTATTTTGAAATTTAACATAAGAGTATTATGTTAATTTTTTATTTTTTGAATTTAATACTTATGTTATATATATATTTTTTTATTGGTTTTTGTAGTATTGACTTGATATTTTACATTATAAGCTATTTATTTTTTAGTTAATTAGATAGATGACTTTGTTTAATCAAATATTTCAACGATTTTACTATGACATGATATTTATAATATTTCATAGTTTCGTCAAACATACATTTCATGATGTTTGCATAAAACTTGTATTTTTAGTTTTTATAATTAATTAAATTAAAAGCTACTAATTTAAAAAATATATAAATTGATTTTTATATTATAGTTGAGAATATATATTTAATA
>JAABOM020071990.1:0-36297 GCA_011800125.2 Solanum clarkiae | reverse complement strand
CCTAAACTAAGTAAATAATTGAGGTCATTGTATGACTTAATAATTTAGTAGGAGAGTCACCTACTTATAATTGATAGCCAAACCGAGACGAGGCTCGACACCGAATTTGTTCAAGTTCGATTATGAATAAATTCCTTGTTAAGGTTGTAACTTTGGGCCATGTTCTAGTATCATAAATGGACTTTATTTTCAGTCTAAGAAGAATATAAAAATGCCCTAAGTACTCTACAAACAACTTGGCCATTTGGACCCAAAACAAACTAAGAAGAAAGTTGGAAATTGGCAGCAAATGTCCATCAAATTGGTGACCCATTTGAGCCCAACTATGAGGTGTAAGCTGCTTCAAAACAAGTTTCTTAACAAGTGCTAATGTGTGGGAAAATTGTCAAGATAAAGTTTTTCAAATAAGACTTAAAACGGGATAAGAGCAGCCCTCTAGCCATTGCCAATTCAAACAAGTTTTCTATTTTTTTTTTCAAAACCAGTGTGCAGTTTTTTTCAGAAGATTCTTATCAACTTTTGACACTTTACCAAGATGACCAGTTTCTATATCACAAGTGTATTAATAGGTGGCAATGTATGGCCAAAATTGAAAGAGAAAGGTGGCCAAGAAATTCTCTAAAAATGGATCAAATGCAGTCCCTAAAGTCATTACATTTGAACAATATTTCAGCTTTCCAAAACACTCTTATCTTGTATCCATCTCACTTTACCAAGCTGAAAATACAATCCTCTAAGTCTCTTGGAAGAAAACCTGAACCTTGAAGGCAAAGGTAAGAATTTAAAGTTGTGTATTTTGCATGATTCTTCATGAAAAACAAGAAGTGTATGATAGTATGTGAATCTGGAAATTTGCTGGAAATTCTGGACAGCTTGTGTCCAGAAAGTTGCTGCATACTTGCCTTTTATTTTGGTGACTTCTATGTGGTTTTTGGACTTTATTATGAAGAGACTTTGATGTTCTTAACTTGGTTGAAGTTATAGATATTTCTAGTATGGTTTCTTCATGTAAAACAATAAGTATATATTGCTGGAAATTCTGGATAGCATGTGTCTTAAGTATTGTTGTGAACGTTTCTTGTTGTTCAAGAGGATATTCTCCTAATTGGTCGGATGAAATATGAAGTAAGACTTATATTCTAACAATATATAGGTATTTAGTCATGTAATTAAGCTGTTTCACCACTTTTATGGTCCACAAAGATGAGTTGTTGTACAACGTCGTAGTTTCACTTTTAAAAGAAACTTGAGAGCTGAAAATTGTAGTATGTTGTTCCATGACCTTAATCTATTTTGGGACTATTTTTGGACTATATTAAGACTGATTATATGTGGTAAAACTGTTGGAAACAATTTAGGAAAAGTTAAAATAAGTTTGGGATTATTGGCGTCAAAGTGTGGTGAAAGGATGTAACGTTATGCCGCTTATTTGTATGTTGTGAAGAATTATTATTTGTTGTACTTATGGGCTATTTTAGGACAGTTAAGGGTGTGAAAATAAGATGTACATGACATGTACATAAGAATGGTTGTTAGAAAATACGTTTATAAGTAAAAAAGTTGAAGAAAAGTCTTTGCATTATTAGTTGAAAGCTTGTTGTCCGGGTGATCATTTTTATGATATTGGACTACCTAGAAGTGTTGTGTTTATGGTAATATTAGTCTTATTGCTTTATATACTGTAGCAAAATATTTGAGGGAAACTACAGCCACTCCAAGTTAGTAACGAGGTCATACAACGAGGTATGTAAGGTTACTTGATTTCGTATCATTTGGTATGAAACATAGATCCCTTGATAAGTAAAGGCATTTATCTACTCCTACATGTCAAGCAGCCATATGTCCACTCCTCCACATATTTATATGCTCTTATATATATAGTTATCTTGAAAGTTACATACATATATGGATACTAAGTACATCAGTTCTTGTTGCTAAATAAAGTTCATGACTTGCTTCAATTCATACGTATTCCATTATCTATGTAACATACTTTCTTCATTTATATATTGTATTGTATGATTATTTACATGTCACATATTGCATATACAGCCTTATAGCTCCAATATTATGACAACCAAAAGAATAATCTCAAAGGTAACATAAATATAAAGTATGCAGTTTTGATAGGTGGTAGCCCGAGGGGGTGAAAGTAACACCTAGCAAAGGGACGATCCTATCACGGGGGGTAGCCCGAAGGGGTTAAGGAAGAACCTAGAAAAGGGACGAACCCGATATCCCGAGGGGTGGAAGAATCACCTAGCCAGGGAAACATCTTATCACAGGGGGTAGCCCGAGGGGGTTAAGGAAGAACCTAGCAAAAGGACAAACCCGATACAGTTCACCACTGATCAGTTGGTCATTTACAATATATGATGTGCACAGATGATGCAGTAAATGTAAAGTGATGTAAAGGAATATAAAGTACTCGATCCCAAAGTATAACAAAAGGTGGTCTTTTTTCCGCTATTAGCACACAGTTTTATTTGAGTTACATTCTATGCACAGTACTTTCTGCCTTACATATTCAGTACACTATCTCGTACTGAGTCCCTTCCGGGGACCTGCATTTCATGTTGCAGGTACAGGTGCTGCAAGATCTCCATAGTAGGAGTAATGGATATTCAGCTGTTATTTTCAACTCCAGGTTATTCCGAAGTTTTGAGCATGTTTAGAGTTTATATGTCTGCATTATACGGTTAATTCAGACGGGGCCTATCCCAAACATTAGTAGATACTTTCTCTTGTTAGAGGCTTTGCAGACTATGTAAACTAATAAGTGGTCATGTCTCGTACTTTAGATATCGTGGCCCCAACGGTCTAGCTATAGGTATCTCCTTTTAGCTGGTTAATACCGTTTATCTCCTTAGAAGCATGCCAAATATAGATATTACTTATAATATGTATGCAAAGCGTATAGATATAGATTGGTTCTCCCGATCCTTATCGGCAATGGGTGCCAGTCCGCCCTAACTGGACTTTAGGGCGTGATAACGTGGCATGACCATACTTTAATTTACATGGTCTACAAATCCCCTAGATAAGAAAAAGTATCTGATAAGGATCGGGACAAGCCCCGCCTCTACTAACTATACAATACAAAAATATAAGTTCTATGCACACAAAGCTCCGAAGTAACCTGGAGCTTGGTAACAACAGCTGGATATCCTGTACTACTACTAGAGAGAGCTATTAACACCTGTACCTGCATCATGAAATGCAAGTCCCCCGTAAGGGACGTCAGTATAAGATAATATACTGAATATGTAAGGTAGGAAATACTGTATATAAAACATAAACTCAAATCAAAATATGCACTGGTGTAAGGATAAGAGACTACCTTTAGTTATACCATGGAATCATGTACTTTATGTTCTTTTTATTACTTTACCTTTACTTTATAATCCGTGCATATCATGTAGTACAAATGATCAGCTGATCAGTGGTAAACGTATATCGAGATCAACCCTGGCTAGGATTTTCCTTTCAACCCTTGGGCTACCCCCCGTGATAGGATCGACCCTAGCTAGGTAATTCTTCCACCCCTCGGGTTACCACCCATTAATAAGCAATATACTTTACCTTTCAGTTACTTTTGAGATATTTTTTTTGGTGGTCATTATATTGGAGTTGTAGGACTGTAGATGTAGCATGTGACATGCAAATAATTATACAAGACAATACGACAATGAAAAGAGTACATTACACAATTAATGAAATGAGCTTGAGATGCAATAACTCATGAACTTTATTTAACAAGAACCTATGTAACTTAGTATCCACGTATATATGCAGATTTGAAGGTGACTATGTATGGAAGCATAGGAACATGTGAAAGAGTGGAGACATGGTTAATAGTTGTATGGGAGTTGGTAAGTGCCTTTATGTGCCAAGGAAGAATCCAGATTTCATGCCAAGTAATACGAAATCGAGTAGCCTTACATACCTCGTTGTACAACCTCGGTATTACCTCGAGATAACCTTCCCTTCCGCTAAAAGTTTATCTATAATATGATAGGTGATAAAACTATCATTAGAATCTAATCGATATATCTTGGCAGCCCAATCTCATAAAAAAAAACAACACATGGCCAGCAAGCATATAATTATAAACCCGAGCGTATTCGTTCAACCTTTCCACCTCTAATCGTATTTTCTAACAGCCATTCTTATGTACATGTTACATACATATTATTCTATACCCTTAACAGTCTTACAACAACTCACAACACATAACACATAACAATTATACACAACATACAAGTAGACAGCAAAACATCACGTCCCTTTACTACATTACGATGTCAACAATTCCAAACCTTTACCAACTTTAACCAAACTGTTCCCACAATATTTATACATAAAAGAAGTCCTAAAATAGTTCAAAAATAGTCCTCAAATTGGGTGGAGAATGTGAGACCACAGTCCTCAATCAATCAGCCCACAAATTTTCTACAAACAACACACTTAGGATAACATGTTAAACCTCAATTGTTTACGTATAACCAAACAATTAGGCGACCTTTATACATTATTACAGAACTGAAACAAATTAAGAAAAGCAACCTTCTTTCATAATAAATCCAACCAAAAGAAAATCCCCCAAAAAAACAAGAAAAGTAAACAACAACCCTTGGAACACATCTTGTCCAAATGTTCTAGCATATACCTAACCAACATAGTCTCTTGTTTTTCATGAGAAAACTATACCAAAAATATAAGTAAACTTACTTAACATTACCTTCAAGGTGTAGGGATTCTCCAAGAACCCTAAAAGTCTCCTTGTGACTATTGTACAAGGTTAGGAAGTGTAGAGCGAAAGCCTTAAGAAAATCTAATTTTTTACAAGTTGAAGTGGCTTGAAGGTGCTGCTTGTAAGCCCTTTTAAAGAAACATTTTTGGCCGACTTTCTATTAAATATTTAGCCTTATTTTATTAAGTTAGTAATGTACCATTTTTCTCCTTTCACTTGGGCCTTAATAGGTTGCAAATTGATGGGCCTTTGCTGCCCATTTTTCCCCTTTCTCTTTAGTTAGTTGGGCCTAAATCATCAAATGAATTGTAATGGGCTTGGGCCCTTTTTCTATTCTTCTTGGGCTGAAAATATAGTCAATTTATGATGATAAAACATAGGCTCAAGTGACACCTTTAACACGGACGTTATTCATTATCGAACTTGGACAAATTCGGTGTCGGGCCTAGTCTCTGTCTAGCTAGCAAGTTTAAGCTAAGCAAGTAGGTGAATCACCTGCTAGCTTCTTAAGTCCTACAAGTATCTCACTTCTCTCACTTCATTTAAGGCTGCGATCTACTCGATTTTACTTAAACCGTGTATATACTCGACCCTCTTAGGCATTAGACGTACATATCACCCTCTAATTTGAGATTTAAGAACTTTTAAAAATAGGAGCTAATTTGACCAAGTCATATCATATTTCACATGCGTAGGACTAGTACATGTATTATGTGGGGTTCTAAAGTTTGAGGTTGGTGAGATGGCTTTGTTGGGAACAGATTTGGTTATGGAGGCTCTTGAGAAGTTTAGGATGATTAGAGAAAGGTTAAAGACAACCCAAAGTCATCAAAATTCCTATGCCGACGTGAGAAGAAGAGACCTTGAATTCAAAGTTGGTGATTGGGCTTACCTAAAGGTTTCACCCATGATGGTTATGGTTCATTTTGGCAAGAAAGGCAAGTTGAGCCCAAGATATGTTGGCCCTTATGAGGTCATGAGGAGGATTGGCAAGGTAGCTTATTAGTTGAAGTTACCTAGTGAGATGGAATTGGTTCATCCAGTATTTCATGTCTCTATGTTAAGGAAATGTGTGGTTGATCCTAATGCTTTTATGCCTCTTAATATTATGGCAGTTGTTGAGGATAACTTGACTTATAAGGAGGTTCCGATTCAGATTTTGGATAGGCAAGTGAAGAGATTGATGAACAAGGAGGTGGCATCCGTTAAGGTCCTTTGGAGGAACTACCAAGTCGAAAGTGCTACATGGGAGGTAGAAGTGGATATACAAAAGCAGTATCCTTACCTTTTCCACTCTACTCAAGCCTAAGGTACTAATTCCAAGTCCCATATGTGATTTCAAGTCTTATACTTCAGCCCCTATGTCATTCATATGTATTCATGTTTAAGTTGGAAAATTTGTGATGATTTTACATTTATTTTGAGCTTATAAAAATGATGTTTTAAATGTAAAGTTGCATTCTTGTTGGGGCTGATATGTTTATGATCACTCTTGTCTTATACGTCTCTTTTACATTCGGGGGCAATTGTTATCAAGGGGGAGATGTGAAACGACCCCAAAAAGTGCCTGAAAATGTGCCTTAGAAGTGCCCAGAATCGTAATTTTCATATAACTCAAAATCCATGCATGATATCAAAAATCTGACTTTATATTCTTGTTCAGGGGGTCAAAATTAAGGAACAAAGGGTCTAATCCCAATTTAAGAGCAACCGTAGAAAAATTTGAAAATCGCAAAATTTCGATTTTTAGAGACGATCCATGCCACTAGCGTGACGCGCCAAGGGCGCGCTCCTATATGTTTTTTGTCTAGTTTTTCTATTTCGTTCTAAGATTTTTGGGACTTGCGCCTGAGTGTTCCCAAACATGAAAATACCTATACTGAGCCTTATTTCACCCTCATATCATCCTAAACATTCTCCAATACTCACTCAAACACTTAGCCATATTTTCACACATAAATTCAAGTCTCAAAACCTTTTCCAAATCTAAGTATTTCCTTCAAGGTTCTTCTTCAAGCTTCAAGTCTCCACCTCCAATCTTCACCAAGTTCATCTCCAAGCAAAGGTATGTGGGTTTTAACTATTAGGCCCTTTCACCTATAGTGTCTAATCCTCTTTTCTACTTAAATTGCATGATTTAAAGGTAATTTATCCATGGATATTGATTATTATGAAAATCACTACACACTATATTTGAGCATATGAAATTGTGACCATTTTACTATGTTTTGAGCTATGAATCTAAGATCTATTGAAGGGATTGGTAAAGGGTTTTGATGTTTATTGATTAAGGGTGTTACCAAGTATCTATTGAAACTTTTACATTGAATTTACTAGCATAATTTTACTCTTGAATTGCATAGTTTTACACTAGCACCACATACCCTCTAAGTGTGTAACAAAATGTCCGGTTATGGTTTCTTGGGGAATTAAAGGTCCAAAGCATGAGATATGATATGATTGATGTTGTGATGATAAAATGTTCTTATGTAGATGATATATTCTATATAAAGTGTTGCATTAGATCATACCCAATCAGGGGGACTAAGAGTCCGGATAACCAAGATGGAGATTTGTACTCATCAACCATATGAGGGGTCTGTACTTCACCACCAGGGTGATAGGGTGATATTATCATCAACCATGTGAGGGGTTTATACTTCACCACTAGGGTGATGGGGTAAGATCATCGTCAACCAACCAAGGGGTTTGTACTTTTGGAAATCTAGCTTGATCTCTTTTACACATATGATATCGTATATGAGCATGACTTACTAAGTATGTTTTACTTGAGCATTGGTCATACATTCCATATTGTTATATTATGCCTATTACTTATTGTTATGCATTTTGATTGTAATGCCTATCTCTTGTTGCATTGCATCCTACATACTTAGTACATTCAAACATACTAATGCATACTCTTACCTACATGATATCACCATGTAGGAACCAGAGCTCAAGTTGATCACCCTCCTCCTCCACATGGCTAGTTCAGTACTACTCAAGCTAGTTGGTGAGTCCTCCATTCTGGGGATATTAATCTATGTTTCTCTTATTGTGTATTGAGACACTCTTATTGATGTTCTATTTTTACTATGAGGGTGAGCTCGGTTGCTTTGTCTTGGACCTCGCTCTTATCTAAGTAGTAGAGGTGTTTGTTGGACATGCTATGTATCTATGATATAAGCTTTGACTCTTCTCTTTTGATTATGATGTATTGTAAGCTTTCTCCTTAGCCCCTTTTTCCCCTGTTCTTACTCTTTATGTCTTGTATATGCTTCCGCGACCAATGATGTGTAATGATAAGTTAAGAGACTTGTTTGGGGTTTCTTCGGGTTCCCCATTTGTTGTGTCACATCTAGGCCCTAGGCTTGGGTTGTGACAAGATCGCCTGTCAAAAAAGCTGAGGCGCAGGATGAGAATTTGAGGAGGATGAAATATGAAATCTCCAGTATTGACCAGAAAATTGAGTCTTCATCTATCGCTATCAATCAGCTTAAGCAATAGTTTGGTCAAGTGTCGAATCAACTCAATCAGCGTCAGAGATGTACACTGCCTTGACACACAGTTCAAGACCCTAAGAATGAAGGATAGTGCATGTTGGTTACTACTTGTGATGGCAAGAGTATTATTGATCCTCCCATGCCAGTTGATGAGGATGACGTTCGAGAGAACACGGTTATGGCCAAGGATATAGACACAGGAAATGATTATGGCAAGGACAGGGTGAGTGAAGCTTTTGATGCATCACAAAAGTTGAAGGCCATTCCTAGGCCTCCTCCTCCCTTCCCTTAAAAAATCAAAAAGAGGGAGGAGGAAGGCAAGTTCCAGCACTTTCTCTCCAAGCTGAAACAACTCTCCATCAATATCCCTCTCATTGAGGCGTTAAAGAAGATGCTAGGGTATGAAAAGTACATGAAAGACCTAGTTACAAAGAAGCGTATTGTGAGTCAAGAGCTCTTCTAAGAGCTTCAGCACTGTGGTGCTACTGCTATGAGGTGCTTGATCCAAAAGTGAGAAGATCTCAGTGCTTTCACCATACCTTGTACCATTGGAGATGTGGAGTTTGCAAGAGCATTACATGATCTAGGTTTTAGCATTGATCTAATGCCCCTTATGATATTCAAGAAGTTAGGATTAGGAGTCCCTACGCCAACGAGCATGCGGTTGTTGATGGATGATTGGACGGTGAAGAAGCTTGTGGGGATACTATATGATGTGCTTGTCAAAGTTGAGAAGTTCATATTCCCCACAGACTTTGTAATCCTGGATTATGAAGTCAACTTCGATGTCTAAATCATCTTGGGAAGACCATTCCTAGCTGCTGGGCGAGCACTAGTGGATATGAAAGCTAGTCAACTCAGGTTCAGATTAAATAATGAAGAGATTGTCTTCAATATCTGCAAGTGTATGAAGAGGCCAGATGATTTGAAGAATGAAGTCTAGGTTATTGCTGAAGTCTGTGTAACCAATTATCCATGCCATGCCACGACAATAAACTAGGTGCTACTTGGGAGGCTATCGAAAGTATTTGATGTAATAGTTGTAGTGTAGCTTTATTTCAGTTTTTGGATTCATAGGTAGTTTATTTTCTTGTATTTTGGTTGTAATTGTGGGCATTGAGTTGGTTGCATATATGGTAATAGTGTGTTTTATGAAAAATATGCAAGTACATGGATAAGTAAATCATATTTGGCTAAAAAGCGCATCAGGAAGTGCCTCTACGACTGGTTCTACAGGCCATAAGCCCCTTTATAACCTGTGCACCATCTCATAGACATTTCTAGTGAGCAAAACGTTGTGCACTCTAGTCCACGAGCTAACTTTATGATCCGGTAGATGAAACTACAGGTCATGAATAGGGCTCATGGACCCCAGGTAAATTTTTTTTAAAAAACAATTCTAAGTGTTGAGGTTTCTATGACCAACTCTATGACTCGTACTTCACTTTACGACTCGTACACTAGTCCGTGAAATACAGTCCTGAAAACTAGGATTTGGATGTTCTACGAAACCATAGTTCATAAGTCGTAAAACACTCTACGGCCCATATTCGGGGTTTCATAGAATCTAGGCCCATCAGATTTCAACTGATCTGGTCAAAGTATAAATAATAGGGTCAAACTATTTTGACCCCATTTCAGCCCTAAATTACAAAAACACCCGACCAACCCCCACCTTAAACTTTCTGATCACCGGTGGCTGTCACCACCACCATTCTTTGGAAAAAAAATTCGGTGACCTAGGGTTTTAGTGTCTCTTCACCTCCTTCATCTTCTATAATCTAGTCACACAAATTGGTAAGTTTTCAACTAATGTAATGCCATTAATTTGCCTATGTTCGTATGATTAAATTGGAAATTATGTTGGGAATGGTAGTGTTAGACACAAGCCCCTATGTGCAAATGACATGTTGATAATTAACTTATGGTTGCCCGTTCTTAAAATATGTGTCTTAGTGGTAAGTTTTCAACTAATGTAATGCCATTAATTTGCCTATGTTTGTATGATTAAATTGGAAATTATGTTGGGAATGGTAGTGTTAGACACAAGCCCCTATGTGCAAATGACATGTTGATAATTAACTTATGGTTGCCTGTTCTTAAAATATGTGTCTTAGTCCGAAATTCGGTATGGTTGCCTTGATAGTATGATTCGAATAATATGTTCTGGCGCCTGTTGAATCACCCAGCATTTGTGATGAATTGATTGTGTGTGTAAGTTGGTGGGTGATGACATAGGTGCATAATTTTGTTGTGAAATCGTTCATATGTGGCAGGAAGAGTCGGGAAACATGCTCAATTATTTTCGATGAGGTATATATGTCAATTATCATGTTAAGGTGTTCATTGGTGTGATAAACATCTTGTGGGTTTGTGCGTGTTACTTCGATGTTGTTAGAATAGGATTGAAAGGGCGTATAGGGTCCGTTTTGATGGACTTAGAAACTCAGGTGACTGAGTTTTCTGGTCTATGAATGGCTTTTATAGCTCGTGGAACATTCTATGACTCGTAATTTCTCCTTATACAAGATTCCAGAAACTTGAGTCTTCTGAGAACCCATTAGACGAGACCTTTTACGAGTCATGAACACTTTATGGCTCGTAGACATGTCTCATAAATCCGCGCCTGAAATAAATTCAAACACTGGAAAACTCTATGGCTTAGTCTATGACTCATAAAATATTTTACGAGTCGTACCTTATCTCGTAGACTTTTCCAATGTGCAAAAATTTTGTGACCATTATTTTACGAGACCCCTCTACAGCTCATAGTGCCTACTATGGCCCGTAGAGGTGCTTTCGTAGACTCTTCTACAACTCTGTCTGAATTATTTTTGTATTTCATTTTTTGATCTATAAGGCTAACCAAGGTATGTAAATGTTCATGTTTCACGTACTATGGCCCCAAACATGACGAGATCAGGGCCCTACGGAGGAGGCTCAGAGATGAGCCCTTAGTGGATGAGCAGACCCCCACATTAAGATTTACTAGAGGACCTTGGCGTAATTCCTAGCGTGGAGGCTGCCAGACCTCAAAATAGAAGTGCCACCAAAACTGGGCATACTCGGACTCTTTCCATCCACACTCCCCAGTCTGATAAGGGAGGCTACGACGGGACCAATTCTATTCATATGAATCGATCAGAGAGGAGTCCATCTTTGAGTCAGGCTCAGCGACGGATCAGAGATGGAGTCCTCCGTAGTACCTCAATCATCACCGTCACCACCAGATGCTCTTCCTAGCCGGTGGTGTGTCGAGGGCTTGTGGGATATTTATGTGGAGGATGTGGCGAATAAAAAGCGGGAAAGATAGCCTGCTCCATATAAGAAGAGTCTCAAGACATCCCAGATAGACTCGATAGCGTCCCCAGCCTCCAGGACACGATGATCAGATACGGCCTCCAATGACTGACCCAATCACTCGGGTGATACTCCCTGACCATGGTGAGGAAGTTTTATGCATCATATGTAGCCAAGATTCACAGCACTCTTCCTAAAGGGAAGAATCCCCTCGCTCAGCCTACTAATCGAGACCAGAGTGAGGGGCCGACAAGTGAATATTACAGAGACCATCATCTGTCGTCGCATGATATTTGGACCAAAGTTCCCTGCCCCCGATCCATAGTTGAGTTCGACTATAGAGTGGGGTAGACAAGAGACCTGCTAGTGATGAGAGATCCAAAGTGCAGAGCTAACTTGATGAGATGGGTGGCTAGTTATATTGCTGAGCAGGGTTCAGAGCCTGCATGGGCCGCCACACACTCGGAGCCTGTTGTTAAGGCTACGCTCAGTTTTTCACCAAGTTTTGGTGGGCGTTTGTTAGATCATGCATCTGGCTGACTCTTATTGATAACACCTTGACACTGGAACGTGCAGTGCTAGTTGCCCGTATCTTAGCTGGTGATGAGATTGATTGGGAGTACCTCATTACCGAATAGATTCACGAGGCCGCCCTGAAGAGGTTCACCTTCATACCTTTTCCTTGCTTGATATATACATTCTCTATCTAGAGTTGAGGATGGAGAGTGTGTACCAGTTTGACTCGCTGATCGCACTTTGGATGCTAGCCTGATCAAGGCTGAGGAGAACCCGGTGGCACTCCAGTGAGAATAGTACCTGCTTGCTTCTACGCTAGAGATTTCCGCCCCAGCGCCACCACCTGAGGTTCCACACACCACCTCCATTGTTGCTACTATTGAAGATAAGCCCCCGCAGCCCGAGGCAGATGAGGAGAGGGGGAGCACCACTTTTGTTCCTGCACCACAGGCTACATCATCATAGACTACACCCGCGGGCGTTGTTTACGTGTCCTCCATATCTATACAGGCCATGGCACAGAGGTTATCTCACTTTGAGTCATAGTTAACTCATCTTGTTTAACAGATTAGACCATGGGTCTGCCAGGTGATTTCAGACTCAGAGGGTTGCATACAGGCATACACGATAGCTACTATTCAAGACTAAATTTCCACTGTGGATGCCCGCATTGATGCCTTCGAGGTAAGGGTACAGCAGAGCGTAAGTACGGCCTAGACAACAGACTTGACGGCCATATAGATGGAGATCCAATAGTTTCGGGATGATATGATAGCAACACTGGCAGCACCAATGACATTTCCAAATACCACGCCCAAGGTGCCGGTGGTAGATCATTTTTCTCCTGATGAGCCTATCCAACCTTCCCACAGGAAGAGGACCCTAATGTCATACGATTTCATGCAAGGTTGACTGAGCAAGAAGAGGTTGAGCTTGTCTTGAGGGAGTCGATACAGGAGGAGGAGAGACGACAGGTTCGAGAGCTTAAGATGGTGAGGGGTGCTGGCCCCTCCGGACAGAGTGCTACTACTGGAGTGGCCACCACGCAGGATGAGTATGGTCAAACTCAGCCAAAACACCGATGCTTAGACACCCAAGTATATTTTTGACCCCTTATACTTTATTTTTCTTTGATTGCGTGCATTAGGGACAATGCACCTCTTTTTCGATGAGATGTGGGTAGTTTTGTGCCTCAGTGAAGTTTGAGTAGTTTCAGTCAATAGGCACCCCAATTTTTTATACTGGGTTTTCTTGTATGTGTTCTTTTCCCCCATGGATATTTACTTTCTATTGAACCAGTACGTTTAGGATGTTTTAGGTAGTATTTGTAGCATATAGCAACAATACCTGTGGCATATAACATGTTTTGTGTTTTGTTTGAAAAATGATACCCACCAAACTTTTGATTAGTTAGTTTAGATAAAAACTATGTATGTTTAGGTGTGTTGACAATGTTTTTTCTGATAAGTAAGGATAAATTGAGATAAAAAAAATATGATCTAAGAGTCTTTTGTTGATAATGTAGTCAGTGCCATGTGAGTTTTAGCTTAAATTGCTAAATTCATGTTGTGTGCTAATTCAGAACTTGCCCTATTACTTTAAGTTCGACTATAGATTAATTGGATTAGCAAAGGATCTTAGGTCATTGTTCTTAAAAGCCCACTTTGCTTAATGACCACCCAAAATTGCAGTATATCCCTTGTTCCTAAATGTTTGAGCCTAATATGTACCTCTTCTTTGCAAGCACCTTATTAACCTAGCCTTGTTAGTTGTAAAATCCTAAAATTGGCCTTGATCCTTCCTTGAACATTTTACATCTTGACTGAGGCAAAAAGCCTAAGTTGAGGTGGCTACCAAAAGTGGCCCTAGTTCTGATGATGGATATTGTGCACCTTAACTCAAGCCAAAAGCCTAATTTGAGGGTGGCTGGTGTAAGGGTGAAATACAAAAGTAAGGGTGAAATACAAATGTAAGGGTGAAGTTAGAGAGACAGAGAAAATGAGAAAAAGGCATGTATTGGGTGCAAGAAAAATAAGTGTTGCCTTAGTTTATGAGTTAATAAAAATGAAGTGTAAAAGCAAGGCAAATAGCTGAAAAATGAAAAGAAAGCACCCAGAAAACTTGAAATAGGAGAAAGGGAGAATGAAACGGAAAATAACATAGTTAGTAGGGCAAAAGTGTAGGAAAATACAATGTCAAGGAGGGCCTTTAGTCACTATGTCACTAAAGTACCATACCAAAGCCCCTAAGCCCATGTTACAAGCCTAGAAAGTCCTAAAGTGATCCTAGTCGAAGTAGTTGATGGTCTTAGTCATGAGTATAGGAGTAAGCCTATGGTATTGGGCATGATGTATGAATATCTTTGTAAGGGTGAGTGATTTTGCATAGTCCCAATATTATACATGAAAACATCATTGAGAGTCAGATATGGGACTTCTTTCTGTGAGGGCACTTGCAGTGCATTGTTAGCATTAAATTTATTCATTGATTATGGATTATTAATAGAACCTCACTTGTCATAGTTGTGTTATCACATGCACTAGTCTGTATTGGTTTATTGGATAGCGATCTAATTCTATTTTGAAAGAGTGGTATAGGTATCTGAGTTTAAGATTGATGTGATATATGCCATTGGATTGAGGTTTGTGTGTTACTGTATTACTTATATAGATTGATTCTGTCACTTGAGGAGAAGCAACAATTTTAAGTTGACGGTGTTGATGTGTTGTCAAAGTACAACACTTTTGATGAATAAAACTTGAAATTTTGTGTGTTCTCAATGCGATGTTAGTTGGCCTTATGTGTTTTTGTGTTATATTTGCGAAATTCCAAGGTGGGCCTTGATTTTGGGAAGAAAGTATAGAAGTTGCTAATTTTGATGTTGTACAAGACCTTTTATGACCGTAGTTCACTCTACGGGTCGTGAATTTGGTTTCGTGGACAATTTCAGTGAGGGCTGATCTTCTAAAGTTGATTCTACAAATATGCTGATTGTCGTGGATTGATTTACGAGTCGTAGAACATGGTTCATGCCCTGAGGATCAGAAATGAGGGACTTCAAAAGATTCATCAGACGAAACCCCCATACGGGTCGTAAACCACTTTGCCGATTATAGCAGGGTATTGTAGACTTGAAGTCCAGATTTCCAGCAGCATTGTACGAGACCCCAATTACTGACTGTAAAATGCAATACGTTGTAAACCTGTTCATCAAGCGTGCTGACCCAGCTATCCTATTATGTTTAGGACTTATATTTTAAATATTATAAATAAGTTTTTAGGTTATTTTTCATAACTTTACGCACAATACACAAAGAACTCAACAATTTGAGAGGAAAAATAGTGAGATAACATTGGCGTGTTTTGAGAAATACTCTTACTTTGATTTGACCTATAATCTTGTAATTCTCTTTGAAGTTGGATTTTCTTGTTCTTAATTGAATTGTTTAAGTTCTCTATTATGTTATTCAATTCATATGTCTTGCATCAACACAAATCATGAGTAGCTAAATCCATAACTAGGGTTGTGGGAACCACGAAGAACTAACAAGGTAAAATCGGATAATTCATAATCTGTAGAAAGTGTGCATGCATGTATCAATTAGTTTTTTTCGTTTTGCATGTTTTCTAATAGTGGCCAACATTAGAACTACCTAGTGTGACTGACTGGACCAAAGTAGTATTGAATAGTAAAGGAGATTAATTAACAGGATTTGATGAATGTGTTCTCATCTAATCAACCGAAGTGGGCCAAGGGGAAGTTGTACTGGGACTAATAGGTAAGGATTAGTAATGCACATCACGGAGATGGGCCAAGTCACGTAGATTTGCCTTTCGCCTGGACCAAAGGTTTTGGTGAACTTAACTTACTATCCTGCATGCTACACACTAGAAAAGAATTAGGTTATCCGGTGATACTAAGTTAGGGAATCATGGGAAACACAATACCCTAGTTTCTCTACATATTAATTTAATTCATGTGCTAGTTAGGTTTACTGTTCTACTAATTATTTCAAAACACCCCCATTTTGGGGAATTAAGTTGGTTAACCACTCCAATTACAGTAATTGAATTCTCTTACGTCTATGTATTCCCTTGGTTTCGACCTTAACCTTAGTTAGGTTCTATTTCTTGACGATGGCCATTTTATCCTAAAAAAGAAGGTGTAACTTGGGTGACATCATGGACCCATTATGCACAAGTATCCCACCCTCACTAGATTCATCGAGTTGAACTCCCAATCGCGCTAGGTTGTGCACCTCTTTAGCCAACTCCTTCTCTTCTTCCATATGAGCAATGCTCTCCATATGCAACCTGCTAAGAGCATCACCAACCACATTAGCTTTACTTAGATGGTAGAGGATGCTCATGTCACAGTCCTTGACTAACTCAAGCCATCTTCTCTGCCTCAGATTAAGATCCTTCTGGGTGAAAAGATATTGCTGGCTCCTATGGTCAGTGAATACATCGACATGCGCTCCATATAGATGGTGGTGCCATAGTTGAGAGCAAACACCACTGCTGCCAATTCTAAGTCGTGGGTGGGATATTCCTCTCATGCGCCTTAAGTTTCCTAGAAGCATAAGCAACAACTTTACCCTTCTACATTAATATGCATCCCAATCTTACTCTTAAGGCACCAAAATAAATAACAAAGCTGCTAGCTCCTTCGGGCAAGGTCAACACTAGGGCAGTAGTCAACCTTGTTTCAACTCTTGGAAACTTTTCTCACACTTATCAGACCATTGAAACTTGACCTTCTTCTGAGTCAGTCTAGTCAACAGTGCAAATATGGAAGAAAATCCTTTAACAAACCTGCGATAGTAGCCAGCCAAACCCAAAAAGCTTCTTATGTCTGTCGGAGAGGTCGGTCTAGGCCAATTCTTGACTGCCTCAATCTTTTAAGTATCCATTTGTATACCATCTCCTGAAACCACATGGCCTAGGAATGCCACGAATTTGAGAAAACTCACACTTCGAAAACATAGAATATAACTCATTATCATAAAGGTCTGCAAAGCGATTCTAAGGTGATTAGCATACTCCTCCTCATCTCTGGAATACACCAATATATAGTTGATAAACACAAATACAAACATGTCAAGGTGTTGCATGAATACTATGTTCATCAGGTCTATGAAGGCTACATATGCATTTGTTAACCCAAAGGACATTACCAAGAATTCGAAGTAACCATATCGGGTTCAAAACACTATCTTCGGGATGTCACACTCTCTCATTTTCAATTGGTGATAGCCTGATCTAAGGTCTATCTGGGAGAAAAGAGTGGCACCCTGAAGTTGGTCAAAAATCATCAATCCTTGGTAAGGGATGCTTATTCTTAACGGTCACCTTGTTTAACAGGCGATAGTCAATACACATCCGGAGGGAACCATCTTTCTTTCGCATGAACAGGATGGAACACCCCATGGTGAGACACTTGGCTTAATAAAGCCCTTTTCTAGCAATTCTCTCAGCTACTCTTTCAACTCAGTAGGGACCATTGTATATGGTAGAATAGAGATAGGTTGGGTGTCAGAAAGGACATGATTTCAAAGTTAATCTCCCTATCGGGAGGGACTCTAGGCAGATCCTCAGAAAATAAATACTTCAAGAAACTCATTCAAAATTGGAATAGACTCAACATCGTCAGACTTGACATACATGAGACGGTAGATACATCCCTTTGAGATTAGCTCTCTATCCTTAAGGTAGAAAATAAACTTACCCTTAGGCGTAATAGAATCACCATTCCACTCTATGACAGGCTCATATAAAAATTGGAATTTGACAATTCGGGTTCTACAATAAACAAAGGCATAACAGGCGTGAAGCCAGTCCTTGCCAAGAATCACATCGAAGTTAACCATCTCTAACTCAATCAAATCTGCAAGAATATCTCTACGATAGATGGACACCACGCAGTCTCTATAAACTCTCTCAGCAAGAATAGACTCGCTAACAGGGGTAGAAACAGATAATGGCTCAAGTAAACACTCAAGAAGGATCCCAAATCTACTAGCCACATAAGGAGTGACGAAAGACACAAGAATCATGAGTAGATATTCGAATCATACCCGTCACAACACTACTAAAAAAAATGTCAACAAATGATGCAAAAAAGCGATGCAGGCTGCTCCGTCACTTTTCTACTCATTGCTTTTTTAAAAGCGACGGACAACGTTGCTAAAAAGCGATGCAGTTTATCACCCAAAAAGAATTTTAACAAAGTGACAGATGGCCGTCGCATTTTTTTTATTTTTATGACGGACTCCTTCGCAAATATTAAAAAATTATTTTTTAAAAATAAATAAAATCCAAAAAAAGCAACGGACTTCTGCCGCTTTTCTGGGATTTTAAAAAAGATTGCAGAAAAGCGACGGACTAAATGACACCATCCGTCGCTTTTTTGAAAAATTTTAAAAATAAAATTTCCTAAAAGCGAGGGACTAAACGACCCCGTCCGTCGTTGTTCTGCAATTTCTTTGACAGCAGAAACCTACAATTTCTGTTGCCCACCTGCATTAAAATTCAAAATACATAATATTCCAGAACATATTCAATATACCACTATAGCACAATCTACAATAGCTAAATCATACAAAATATATCTTAATAAACACAATTAAATATAAAGAACATAGAAACTCATAATTTACAAAGTTTAAAATTGTTTCAAAATTCAACTAAAATTCTAAATTGTCCAAAATTAAAATAGAAGGGAACTAAGGGCTATTTTCTACAAGATCATCTCTACTCTCAAAGGAATCATCATGGGGGTGGGGGGGACTGTCAGCTTAGGTTGAGAACTCGTTGCTTGAGTTCGGCATATTGTTGAGTCATGTTAGCATATTGCTAAGTCATATTGCATTTCAGTTGGGCCCTTCGTGCTTCAGATTCTGCCAATACACATGTAAGTTCTTAAACTTTTTGACTCACGACAGCCATCTGAGTCCCATCAATAGCCTCAGCTTGACGTGATGATCCAATGCCTTGTAAACCGGATCGGAGTCATCGTATATTATTTTGGGAACCCATTCCATAAACGCAACCTTTATGGCTCCCGGCTGCAATATTTACCATCCAAATTTGATTGAAAAACTTAGGGGTTAGCTCGACCAAAGCTCCAAGCTCTTGTATATGTCGCTCATACACACACTACATATTAAAAATAATAACTAGACTCAATGTGTATATTAAAAGCAAACATTAGAATCAAAATAAATTATAGTTAAAGTTATGTTAAATAACTTACATAGGCTTGTTCAGCCCTTTCCTCCACCCACTAATCTGGATCCGAGGCATTCTTCTTTTTCTTCATATAATACCTCCTAAAAACTTCATCATGTAAAGGAGGTCGCCCTAATTCTTTTTCCTACAATTTAAAAATAATTAATAATATATATGTTGTATAAATTAAATACTTTAATTAAGAATAATATACTAGTTTAAAGCTAAAACTTTAAAAATCTTACCAGATCTCCCATAACGGTACCGATACTCTTTGCACCATCGATGTGCAATGAGCCAACCTATAAGCTTCCTCTAGCCTTTTTAGCTTACTTGGACATAGCGTTGAATTTATCGGTATATCAATACGGGAGCAAATCTTGATATACATGCGGAGGTATCCAAGAACTTTTTTCTCCATCATCCCTTGTTTTCTTTAGCCAGTTAGATAGTGTGGTGCTCATTTTTTTCTCAAATGTGTTGGTAATGAAGCTATTGTGCTTGGTATGCCAAGTACATAAAGTCTAGCAAAAAAGAAAAAGTTCTAAGAAATCCTAGTTACATAAGTAATACTTAAAATATTACGTAATGTTATATATATCTTGAATTTATTAAACATCATCTGGCGAATATTATTTGGAATTTGCCCTCAAGAAGTGTACGTCTCCAACTATAACCTCCTAGCACTCTCCTTAAGAGCATCTGTAGCCAGTTTCGAAGGATGCCACCTACAAGACACATAATAAGCATGATATTAGTTCATCTATAATTTGTTAAGGTAGAAAAATAAATTAATAAAAATAAAAACTAACGATTCTTCATCAGGCTCAATCATGACTCTCCCACGTCTATCCCTCTGTCCAGGAGCTAAGTCAGGCACAACCTATGCAGGCTCAAATGCAGCAGTAGAAGAAGTTGTAGGATAGAACATATGTGTGATGCTGAGTCGGTGATGTAGGGACAACATCACTACTGGAAGAATCCTTAAGTCTCATATTAGACAGGTGGAGAAACTGAGAAGTAGGAGATGCATCAGTAGGAGATGGAGTAGCCGAAGGTGTGGATCGATGAAGTAGCACTATAAGTCAAGGAGCGATCTGATCATACAAAGGGAATCTCCGTCGTACAGAAGATGTACCCCGTGGTTGATGCAACCGACTCTGAAAAGCTAGAGGATACATAGTCTGACCATGATTTTGTCACAACCCAAGCCTAGGTCCTAGACGTGACACGGTACAAGGGGAACCCAAAGAGACCCAAAGCAAGCCTCTTAGAACATCCTTACACAATATTGGTCGTGGAAGCAATAAAAACAAGCATCAGAAGATAATAAAGTGGGGCAACCGGGGTTAAGGAAAAGCACTTTCATATCATAGACATCAAAAATAATAGAGTCAACGCTCTTAGCATAGATACATAACATGTCTAACAAACACCTCTAATACTTAGATAAGAGCAGGGGCCAAGACAAAGCAACCGGCTAACTCTAATAGTCAAAATAGATAATAAAGAAAAATGTCTCAATACATAATAAGAGAAACATAGACTACGGTCCCCAAAGTGGAGGACTCACCACATGCTTGAGTAGTATCGAACTAGCCACATGGAGGAGGAGGATGATCAACTTGAGCATCGGTCCCTACATACTGATATCATGAAGTCAAGAGTATGCAGCACGTTTTGAATGTACTAAGTATGTAGGATGCAATGCAACAAGGGATAGGCAACATAATCAAATGCATAACATAGGCAATAGGCATAATATAACAATATGACATGTATGATCAATGCATAAGTAAAACATGATTAAGTAGCTCATGCCCATATAGGATATCATATGAGGAAGAGACCAAGCTAGATTCTCAAAGTACAAACTCCTTGGTAGGTTGGTGATGAAGCCACCCCATTACTTAGGTGGTAAGGCATAAACCCCTCATTAGGTTGGTGATGTATCCCCATCACCTAGGGGGTGAGGTATAAATCCCTCACTAGGTTGACGAGTACAAACCCCTATTTAGGTTGGTGATGATGCCGCCCCATCACTAGATGGAGAAGTACAAACCCATTACTAGGTTGATGAGTACAAACCCCTATCTAGGTTATCCGGGTTCTTAGTCCCCCTGGATTAGGCATGGTCTAATGCAACACTTTATATAGAATTTATCATATACATAAACTCATTTCATCATCATATAGTCAATCATATCATATCTCATGCTTTGGACCTTCAATTTCTCAAGAAATCATAACTCGACATTTTATCAAACACTTTGAGGGTATGAAATGCTAGTAATAAACTATGAAATATAGAGATGAAATCATGCATGAAAATCCTTTGTAAAACCATCAATCAACACCTTGAAACACCCTTAAACAACATACATCAAGATCCCTCCTCAAATCTTACAATAGATCAAAGATTTACAGTTCAAAACATAGCAAAACAGTCACAATTTCACATAGCTTTAACATAGTGTCCAGTGAATTTTATAATAAGCAAGACCCATTTGTAAATCAACTTTAAATCATACAATTTGAGTAAAAGGAGGCTTACAAATTACGGGTGAAAGGATCCCATGAAAGAAACTCAAATACCTTAGCTTGGAGATAAACTTAGTGAAGATTGGAGATGAATCTTGAAGAAAAACCTCGAAGAAAAACCTTAGCTTAGGATGAGGGTTTGGGACTTTAATTTGAGAGTGAAAACATGGCTAAGTGTTTTTGTGAGTATTTGGGGAATGTTTAGGATGATATGAGGGTAGAATAAGCCTAAGTATAGGTAAAAATATGATTGGGAACACTTAGGCCCAAGACCCAAAAGCCTTGGACCGAGATAGAAATCACTAGTAACAAAATACACATGTCCGCATCTAATCCACAATATGGACCTATCGCGAAGGTCATATTAACACATGTCCGCAACAGTTACGCATCGTAGTGTTGTCGCAGATCGATTCTGGATAAGAAAAATTATGAAAATTAAAATTGCTAATTGTTTGCTCTTAAATAGGGGTTAGACCCTTTTTCCCCTAATTTTGACACCCTGAAAAAGAATATAAAGTTGAATTTTCAATATCACACATAGATTTTGAGATATATAGAATTTAAAATTTCGGGCATTCCGAGGAACATTTTCAGGCATTTGTTTTTGGGGTTGTTTCAATATCTCCCCCTTGGGAACATTCGTCCCCAAATGTAAAAGAAACGTACAAGATAAGAGTGATCATAAACAAATAATTCCCAATGAGAATGCAACATTACATTTAAATTCGATTTTCAAAACCTCAACATAAGTGTAAAAGTCATCATAAATTTGTCAACTTACACATGAATGCATATGAATGGCATAGGGGCTAAAATATAAGACTTCAAATCACATAAGGGAGTTAAAGTTTGTACCTTAGGCTTGAGTGGCATAGAAAAGATAAGGATACCATTTTTGCATGTCCGTCTCGGCCTCCCGTATAGCACTCTCAACTTGTAGGTTCCTCCAAAAGACCTTAATGAATGTCACCTCCTTGTTCCTCAAATCCCTTCACTTGCCTATCAAAAATCTGAACCGGAGTCTTCTTATAAGTCAAGATATCCTTAAAAACATCCACATCATCAAGAGGCACAGTAGCATTAGGATCACCAACACAATTTCCCAACATAGAGACATGGAACATCGGATAAACCAAATTAATTTCACTAGGCAACTTCAACTCATAAGCTACCTTGCCAACCCTCTTTATCACCTCATAAGGACCAACATATATCAAAATCAACTTCCCATTTTTTAGTAAAACAGACCATACCTTTCATTGGAGAAACTTTCAAATAGACCCAATCACCCACTTTGAATTCAAGATCTCTTCTTCTCACATCGGCATAGGATTTTTGACGACTTTGGGTTATTTTCAACCTTTCTCTAATCATCCTAACCTTTTCAAGAGCCTCCATAACCAGATCCATTCCCAATAAATCCACCTCTCCAACCTCAAAGCAACCAACCAGTGATCTACAACGTTTCCCATAAAAAGCCTCAAAAGGAGCCATACCGATGCTAGAGTGATAGCTATTGTTGTAGGCAAACTCAATCATTAGAAGATGATAATTCCAACTACCCTTAAGCTCCAAGACACAAGCCCTAAGCATATCCTCAAGTGTTTGAATGGTTCTTTCAGCTTAGCCATCCATTTGAGGATGAAAGGCCTTGCTAAGGTGAACTTTTGTACCAAGATCCCTTTGAAAAGACCTTCAAAAGTGTGAAGTGAATTGTGTACCATGATTCGATATGATGGAAAAAGGAACCCCATGTAACCTCACTAAAAGTGTGAAGTGAATTGTGCACCATGATCCAATATAATGGACAAAGGAACCCTATGTAACTTCACTAACTCATGGGTGTACAGCCTTGCATACTTTTTAGCCTCATATGTGGTCTTAACCGATAGAAAGTGAGCCGATTTCATTATCCTATCAACCAGTACCCAAATGGAATCAAAACTTTTTCTAGTCTTGGGTAACCCAGCCACAAAATCCATATTAACCACCTCCCACTTCCAAGTGGGAATCTCTATGTCTTGGGCTAGGCCACCCGGCCTTTGATGTTTAGCTTTGACTTGTTGACAACTATGGCAACTGGAAATGGATTTGGCAATATCCCTCTTCATGCCTCCCCACCAATACACCTCCCTCAAATCACTATACATTTTGGTAGACCCGGGGTGGATAGAATAAGAAGAATTGTGGGCCTCATCAAGGATCTTCTCCCTCAAACATCAACATAAGGCACACATAACCTACCTTGGTACCTAAGGGAACTATCTCCCCCCATCCCCCCGGGAGAAAACCTCCACTTTGACCTCTTTCACCAAGGCCTTCAATTCAAGCAAAGAGGAGTCAAGATCTTGTTTTGCTATCACCTTATCAACCAATTAAGACTTAGACCTATCAACAACAACAACAACACCATCAACAACAACAACACCATCATCACCAACCTCTTCCAACCTAACCCCCAATCTAGCCAATTGATGCACCTCCCTAGACAACTCCTTATCACCACAATCAACATGAGCTAGACTACCTATAGACACCCTACTCAAGGCATCCGCTACCACATTTTCTTTACCCGGATGATAGTGCACACTTATATCATAGTCTTTTAGAAGTTCTAACCATATTCTTTACCTTAAGTTGAGATCTTTTTGAGTGAAGACATATTGGAGGCTCTTGTGATTGATGAACATATCAACTGGCACACCATACAAGTTCTGATGCTAAAGCTTTAATGCAAGCATAACGGTGACTAACTCTAGATCATGGATAGAGTAGTTCCTTTTATGTACCTTGAGTTGTCTAGAAGCATAAGCTATGACCTTACGATTTTGCATCAACACACAACTGAAACTAACCCAGGAATCATCACAATAAACCACAAGTCCCTCAAACCCATCTGGTAGTGAAAATATAGGAGCGGACACAAGCTTGTCTTTCAATGTTTGCAAGCTCCTCTCACAATTATCGTCAAACTTAACCTTCTTTTCAGTCAATTTTGTCATAGGGGAAGCAATGGAGGAGAACTCATTTAAAAACCTTCTATAACAACCTGCTAGGCCCAAGAAGCTCCTAATATCTGATGAGGTCAATGGTCTAGGCCAATTTCTAATCACATCGATTCTTTTAGGATCCATTTTTATACCATCCCCTGACACCACAAGACCGAAGAATGCAACCTCCTTCAACCAAAATTCACACTTATCATATTTGCCATACAATTTCTCCTCCCTCAATCTTTGCAACAACCCTCAAATGCCCCATATTCTCCTCTCTACTATGTGAGTAGGTCAAAATGTCATCAATGAAGACCACAACAAAGGAATTAAGGTGAGGTTTGAAAACCCTATTCATTAGGTCCATAAAGATGGCCGGTGCATTAGTCAACCCAAATGACATCACAACAAACTCATAATGTCCATATCTAGTCTGAAAGGCCGTCTTGGGAATACCACATTCCCTCTCCCTCACTTGATGATATTCGGACCGAAGATCAATTTTAGAGAAATAGCTAACCCCGTGCAATTGGTCAAGCAAATCATCAATTCTTAGAAAAGGATACCTATTCTTTATAGAGACCCTATTAAGTTGCTAGTAGTCAATGCACATTTTAAGTGACCCGTCCTTCTTCTTCAAAAATAACTCTGGAGCACCCCAAGGTGATTGACTAGATCTAATAAATCCCTTTTCAGACAAATCCTTCAATTGTTCCTTTAACTCCTTCAACTCCGCAAGGGCCATACAGTAAGGGGGAATGGAGATAGGTTGAGTATCGGGGAAGAGGTATATATCAAAATCTGTTTTCCTTCCTGGAGCAACACCAGGAAGGTCATTTGGGAAGACATCAAGGAACTCATTTACAACAGAACTGACTCTATGGAAGGGACTTTATACTCCACATCTCTAACATTCACAAGATTATAAAAACACCCCTTAGAGATCAACTTACGATTTTTAATGCATGAAATGAATCTACCCTTAACCACCACATCTTGACTTTCCCACTCAAGGACAAGCTCATTAGGGAATTGAAACTTAACCCTATAGGTTCTATAATCAATAGAAGCATAGTAGGCACGCAACCAATCCATCCCAAGAATATCATCAAAACCTACTATGCCTAATTCAACAAGATCATAAGGCAACAACTTATGAAAAATATAAATGAGACAACTCCTATAAACTTTCCTAGCAATAATAGAGGCACCAATAGGAATAGACACTTCATATGACTCATACAATAACTCAGGGTCAACATGGAACTTCTTAGCAACAAAAAGGGTAACAAAGGAGAGAGTGGTACCCGGATCAATCAAAGCATATACGTCAAAGTAAAAGATTTTCAACATACCGGTAACAACATCAGGAACCTCAACCCCTTGCCTCCCACGTAGAGCATAAAACTGATTGTACCTCGGGGTACCACCTTGAGGACCACCTCTACCAAACGGAACCGCATTTGCACCTCGGCCCTTGCCACGATTTCTTGGACAATGCATCCTTTTGTGACCAAGCTTCCCACAATCAAAGCATGCATTAGAACCTTTTAAACACGAGCCCCTATGACTCCTCCCACATGTAGGACACACATCAATCGGAGCCACAACACCAATACCTTGAGGCCTAGGGAGGTCATTGGACAACCCCCTATTAGTAGCATGAGAAGGCCTTTGGCCTTGACGAAATCTAGCACCCTTTTTGAATCTACCCTCAAATCAGACCCTCTTGGCTTCATGCCCCCTTCTTTTCATCAATTTCTCCTCCTCCATTTGCTCGGCATAGGTCATCAATCGAGACAAGTCCATGTCATTGATTAGCATAAGGGACCGGCATTCTTCACTTACCAAGTCGGAGACCCTCATCATGAACTTATTCATCCTAGATCTATGATTGGCCACCAAATAAGGAGCATACTTTGAAAGTTGATTAAACTAGAGGGCATACTCCCTCACACTCATAGCACCTTGTTTCAAGTTCATAAACTCTACCACCTTAGTTTTCCTAAGCTTAAGAGGGAAAAATCGATTAAGGAAAGCCAATTTGAACTCCTCCCAAAGCACTATATTACCAATTCGCTTATTCCCCTTCCATTGATCATACCATATTTGAGCTACCCCTGTGAGTTGGTACGCTGCTAACTCCACCTTATTATTCGGCCCAATACCCATGATATTCAAGATTTTGTAGATATGATCAATGAACTCTTGTGGATCTTCATCCACTTTTGACCCATAGAACATCGGAGGATTCATTCTCACGAAGTCTCTTGCCTTAGCTCCCAGGATAGTAACATAAGGGGCTTGGGCCCCTTGGTTGGCTTGGTTGGCCACAACTTGAGTAAGCATAAGTGAGAGCATCCCAGAGCTCACCATTGGTAGGTTGCTCCTCGGGAGTTTGGGCCCTACTTCCTCGAGTTTTTAGCATGATCTAGCATAAAAAAGAACAATCATTAGGGGAAAAACTTACACAACTCTATTGCACAACTTAGAACATGAATAAGGAAAATATTTCCTAAAATGTCTCATAGTCTCCTACTCAAAGTCATGGCGTGCTTCATAACCATGAAAAGGACTCTAATTGATGCAGTGTGTTGGTCTCTTAGGATCTATCAACCTAGTGCTCTGATGCCAAGTTTGTCACAACTCAAGTCTAGGGCCTAGACATGAAACGGTGTAAAGAGAACCCAAAAGTACCCCAAGCAAGCCTCTTAGGACATCATTACACATCCTTGGTCGCGGAAGCAATAAAAACAAGCATCAAGAGATAATAAAGTGGGGCAACTGGGCTAAAGGAAAGCACTTTCACATCATAGACATTAAGAACAATAGAGTCAAGGCTCTTAGCATAGATACATAACATGTCTAACAAATACCTTTAATACTTAGATAAGAGCGGGGGCCAAGACAAAGCAACCGAGTTTACTCTTAGTCAAAATAGACAATAAAGAATGTCTCAATACATAATAAGAGCAACATAGACTAGGGTCTCCGAAGTGGAGGACTCACCACAAGCTTGAATATTTTCGAACTAGATATGTAGAGGAGTATAATGATCAACTTGAGAAGCTGTCCCTACATGATGATATCATATAGGCAAGAGTATGCGTTAGTACGTTTGGATGTAATAAGTATGTAGGATGCAATGCAACAAGAATTAGGCATAATAGTCAAAATGTGTAACAATAGGTAATAGGCATAATATAACAATATGGCACATATAATCAATGCATAAGTAAAACATGCTTAAGTATCTCATGATCATATAGGATATCATAAGTGTAGGAGATACCAAGCTATATTTCCAAAGTACAAACTCCTTGATAGGTTGGTGATGATGGCACCCCATCTCTTACATGGTGAGGTACAAACCTCTCACTAGGTTGGTGATGATGCCGCTCCATCACCTAGGTGGTGAGGTACGAACTCCTTGCTAGGTTGATGAGTACAAACCCTCATCTAGGTTAGTAATGATGCACCCCCATCACTAGGTGGAGAAGTACAAACCCTTCACTAGGTTGATGAGTACAAACCCCCATCTATGTTATCCGGGTTCTTAGTCCCCTGAATTGGGCATGGTCTAATGCAATACTTTATATAGAATTTATCATATACATAAGCTCATTTCATCATTATATAGTCAATCATATCATATCTCATACTTTGGACCTTCAAATCCTCAAGAAACCATAACCCGACATTTTATCAAACATTTAGAGGATGTGTAATGTAGTAATAAACCATGAAATATAGAGATGAAATCATGAAAGAAAATTCTTTGTAAAATCATCAATCAACACCTTTCAACACCCTCAAATAACAGACATGAAAACCCCTTCTCAAATCTTACAATAGACCAAAGATTTATAACTCAAGATATAGCAAAACAGTCACAATTTCACATAGCTTTAACATAGTGTGCAGTAAATTTTACAATAAGCAAGACTCATTTGTAAATCAATTTCAAATCATGCAATTTAAGTAAAAGGGGCTTGGGCATCATGGGTGAAAGGAACTTATGAAAGAAACTCACATACCTTAACTTGGAGATGAACTTAGTGAAGATTGGAGAAGGAGACTTGAAGCTTGAAGAAGAACCTTGAAGGAAAATCTTAGCTTAGGATAGTGGTTTGGGACTTAAATTTGGGAGTGAAAATATGGCTAAATGTTTTAGCGAGTATTGGGGAATGTTTAGGATGATATGAGGGTGGAATATGGCTAAGTATAGGTAAAAACACAGTTGGAAACACTTAGGCCCAAGACCCAAAAGCCTTGAACCGAGATAGAAATCACTGGCAACAAAATACACAGGTCCACGTCTGGTCCGTGATGCATACCTGTTGCGGAGGTCATATTAAAACATGTCCGCGACAACTGCGCATCACGGTGTTGTCGCGAACTAATTTTGGATAAGAAAAATTACGAAAATTGAAATTACTAATTGTTCTCTCTTAAATTCGGGTTAGACCCCTTCCCCCCTAATTTTGACCCCCTAAACAAGAATATAAAGTTTGATCTTCAATATCACGCATGAATTTTGAGATACATGAAATTCAAAATTCCGGGCATCCCGAGGCACATTTTTGGACATTTTTTTGGGTCGTTTTATCTTCTTCTTTTTCGTCCTACTAAAAGAAGTAATCCCAAGATGATCTCAAGATCTATCACTATCACCCGATGACATCTGAATGTAAAATAATACAAATAAAATCCTAAACAGAGTTCCGTCTATGGAGCCTAAATATATTAAAAAATCAAATGGAATAATTGTGTATTAGTAAGATAAATTAAGTTATGTGGTAATTATAATCTACCAGTCTATTCCTTTTTATCTTGTTTCATTATTTACTTCATTCTCCCATTCCAATTCCTTAGTTGCTTCATATTCATCATCCTCCCATTCCTCCTCCTTCGCTACTTCTTCTTGAGAGTTTGACGCTATTAATTCATCATCAGACGCCTCTTCAAGTATCTGTTAAGGATGTTCTAGTGTGGTCTCCAACTCAACATCAACTTGTTGTTGAACAAGTGCAAGATCATTTTGGTATGCCACATCTAATACATTCTCAATTTCAATTCTTCCTACTGGCTTTGTCTTAATGACAACCCACCAATCAGCCTTATCTTTACGCAATAGATATGGAGTGTAGTGGACTTGCTTAGCATTTTAGGCAATGATAACAGGATCATATTTTTCATATTTTGAGGTGTGTTTAACTTCAATTAAATTATGTTGTTGGTACAACCTTGTGCCTCTATGTGATGGGTCAAACCACTTATACCGAAAAAATACTATTTCCTTTTTAGGCCAACTTGCATATCGAAGTTCAATAATCTCCTGAATCACACCATAATATTCAATAGTTTGGCTATTATTGTCGACGTCACCTTGAACGAAGACACCGCTATTATTGGTTTTCTTATATGCAGAAACTTCCTCAGTTTGAAAGTTAAAGCCATTAACACAATATTTATTCACTGTCTGAATTTGAGATTCAGGCCCGAGTGTGATTTCTCTCACTAATGGTGAATGCTGATCAGTTGAGTTTTCAAGATAAACCTACAAATTGTATCCCAAATAATACAATTTAGTTTTAAATAAATACATCATTCGTACTAATTCAATATGTTTAGGCTTTCAAATTTACATAGTCCTTAATCATTTGGCAAACCTCATGTATATGGCTTCATTGCCCCAAATATTTATGAACAATCTGATATTGATATGTACATTTTTGTTTATTAGTAAATACTAATTATTATGTAATTTGACAATATAATTTGTTTAATATTTACTCAAGATATGGTGGAATTTCTGCCCAATTAAGTAAGAATATGATTCATAGCCAATTGTCTTTCCTTGGTCATGAAACCTCTTTTTTCGCGCCTTTTAGATCCTCTGCCACTTTAATTAAAATTTAAAATCAGGTAAAATATCGGATCACTCTCACCTTCATCATTCTAATTTAGCCTATTTTGCTTGGATGGCACTTAATTCCTAATGTAATAAGAATAAAAGTCACTGGTTTCTCTTCCGATATGAGCTTGAACGATTAATCCTTCGATCTGTCCCCTTTGTTTAATTCTCTTTTTGCAACCTCCAATTGTTCTGTACATACAAATTCCAATGTGTTAATCATGAAGTTTATTATTTATATATTCATTATATTAATTAGTCATAAAAATATTATCTTCTATATGGATACATCCATCTTGTTCAAATTGGATCTCTAAGGCAGACTTCTTATACAGATGAATCGAAAGATGCTCCATCACATCAAAGAAGTCAGGCGTAAATATCTTCTCCAGCTTTATAGTAATAATAAGAATGTTCTCCTCCATCCTGTCTAAACTAATTTCAAGTAATGTTCCAGAACATAAATCTCTAAAGAAAAGACTTATCTCTACAACTGGCTTCCATATCCTCTCAGGATGGTGGCTAAAAGCGATAGGAAGCAAAGTTTCCATCAATACATGACAATCATACTTTTCATACCTATTAACTTCCCTTCATTCAAGTCTGCACGCTTGCACAAATTTGAACATATCACTCTGGAATCTTCAAATTTTAACTCATTCACATATTTCACGTTTCTTATCCAAGGTGAATGAAAAACTGGCTTTAGGCTTAACAATTTCGCCATTTGATAGTTCCAGCAGCCATAATTCTTTCCTCCTACAATATTCCTTTAAGTCCATTCTAGCTCTTGGGTTGTCTTTTATCTTGCCTTTAATATCTATCACTGTGTTGAATGGGTTGTCAAAATAATTTTTCTCAATATGCATCACATCAAGATTATGTCTTAGGAGATTATCCTTCCAATATGGAAACTACCAAAATATGCGTTTGCTTGGTCCAATTATGTTCAACACCGTATCCAGGAAGTCTAGCAGGTGGAGCATCTATAACTTTAGGTAGTTGAGGAACTCTCTCCCAAATTTGATGCCCTGTCAATGATGAGGGTAGAGGATCAATTTCAACCCTATTTTTTCTGATTACATTCTTCATCTTTATAAAGTTGTGATCCATTGGAAAGAATTAACGATGACAATCAAATCATGAATTTTTTCTGCCATGCTTTAGGGTGAAAACCTTATTACGTTCCATGTAATGAGGACAGGCAAGCTTTCAACAATCATCCAACTAGATAACATACTATATGCAGGAAAATCATTAATAGTCCACATTAAACAAGCACACATAACAAAATTATGTTTAGTTGATATGTCATAAGTCAGTACACCTTCAAACCGTAAGTGTTTAAGCTCATCTATCAATGGCTATAGTAAGATATCAATCGAACTTTTCGGATTATGAGGACCCAGAATAACACATCTTAAAAATATGAATGTACTTATCATATACATTTCAGGAGGAAGATATATGGAGTGAAAAATACAGGCCAGCAAGAATAAGGCATGGAAGAATATAAGAATGGTGTGAAACCATCTGCACACAGCCCCAATCTGACATTTCTAGGCTCTCTAACAAAGTCAGAATATATATTATCAAAATGCTTCCATGCTTCTCTGTCAGATGGATGAGACAACACACCCAGCGGCCTTCTATGTTGACAGTGCCATGTCATGGTGGAGTAGACCTCATCGATGCATATAATCTTTTTAGTCTAGGAATAAGAGGTAAATAATGCATCACCTTAATTGGAACCATCTTTTCAGCTGGAGTTCTCTTATAAGAGCATGACTGCAAAACTTACAAATTTCCAAGTCACTATCATTTTGTAGTACAACATGCAACCATTAACACAACAATCAATTTTATCATATGATAATCCTAACTTGAAAACTAGTTTCTTTGTCTGATAGAAGGTTCTGGGTATGTCATAATCAGGATTAACCAACTCACCCAAAAGATCGACCATTGAGACCATAGAAGCATTAGGAACATTCCAATTCGATTTAATGTTCATTAATCTAAAGGCAACAGACAAAGCAAAATGTGGACTCCCCTCACATAATGGTCGACTAGCCACTTCTAATTCTTCATAGAAGCGTCTTGCTTCTTCATTAGGAGTTTCATTAAAAAACTGTTCAGCTTCCACCCCTCCCCTCCCTAACTCCAAAAACATCATTAATCATTTGTTGAACTCTATCATGCCCAAATGTATCATGTTGAATATTATCATGTTCAAATCTAATTTGACCTTGTGCTACAATCATATTACATTCATCCACGGACATCAAATTGTAAAACACATCATTTACTCCATCTACTTCTCCATGATTCACCCATATAAAATATCTAAGTTTAAACCCATTACGATACAAATGCACCATAACTTCATGTGGACGAAAAATTTTCAGGCACTTACATGAACTGCAAAGACACCTAACCATTTGATTTCTCTTAAAAAGATCAAGTGTCATTGCATGATCAATGAAACTTTTAACACCATAAAAAATGTAGATTTCAACCCACCACTATTTTCATAATACATGTCATACATCCACAAATGGTGATCCATCTACAAAATATTCACAATCTTAATTAATTAGTTCAAGTATATATGTCGTTCTTAAGTATCATAATTAAAGTTCAAGTGCTAAATTTTACTTTAATCCTAAAGTTAAAGTTTCAAATTACAAGTATAATTAGAGTTCAAGTATTTAAAAGTTAAAGATATATACAAGTTTGAATTAATTTATAAGAACTTAATTTAAAAATTCTAAAGTTCCACTTGATTCTAACAACTTAAACAAATCAAAGCAACAGTGCAAATTAATTTCAACATTTAAAATAAATCAGAGCTAAAGTGTGAATTAATTCCAACAACAATCACAATATGACCCTAAAAAAAAAAGATAAGTACCAACACGAGATGGATACAAAATGATTTTGCAAGTAAATCAATTTTGTCATCAATAGGATTAACTAGTGTTGTCACTTATACCAAATAAACTCATTATGACAATCCAAAAATAGGATAAGTGTCAACACTAGATGAACATAAATCGATTTTGCAAGAAATTCAATTTTGTCATCAATAGGATCATCTAGTGTTGTAACTTATGCTAAATAAACTCAATATGTCCAAAAAAAAAAAAGATAAGTTTCAACACTAGACGGACAAAAATCAATTTTGCAAGAGAATTAATTTTGTCATGAATAGGATCAACTAGTGTTGTCACTTATACCAAACAAACTTGACAATCCAAAAAAAAAAAAAAGATAAGTGCCAACACTAGATGGACACAAATCGATTTTGCAAAAAATTTAATTTTGTCATCAATAGGATCAACTAGTATTGTCACTTATACCAGATAAACTCAATATGACCAAAAAAAAGGATAAATGTCAACACTAGATAGACACAAATCAATTTTGCAAATCCGTACTAACTCAACTATTCTACCAATCCTTGGCTCATCACGCAGTGAATTCAATAATTACGTGAAGTAGTAGGCATCAGATTCTTGGCAGAAGTTTTCTCTTTTGCTGATTTAGCAACAGAAATGGTATCTGATACTGATTCAGCTAAAGTAATCAATTTTGTTATCAATAGAATCAACTACTGTTGTCACTTACGCCAAACAAAACTCATTACCACTATAGCAATACTCTAAAAAATATGCAAGTATTTATAAATACACAATAATTAAATTATTTATCGAAATAACACCTCAACTTTTGATTTGTAATCATGCTCGTGGTAACCGGCGAATATTGATAACCAAAATTTCAAGTACAATTAAAACACATTATATACAAGTACAAAGTTCACAATAGAGTTCAAAGTTTAAGTTCAAAAATAAATCTTCTAAGTTCAACTTTAATAAAAACAATCCTAAAGTTCAATTTTTATATTATATATATTCAACTTTAAAGCTCACAACTTAAAATTCAAGTTCCAACTTTAATCTACGTTCAAGCTAAACACTAGTAAAGTCATAATCTTAACAAAATCCTAAATTAAAATTTAAGTTCTACATTATATACAAGTTCAAAGTTCACAAATAAAGTTCAAAATTTAAGTTCAAAATTAAATCTAAGTTCAACTTAAAAAAATCCCAAAGTTTAATTTTTATATTATATTCAACTTTAAAGTTCACAACTTAAAATTCAAGTTCCAACTTTAATCTAAGTTCAAGTTAAATGCTACTAAAGCCATAATATTAACAAATCCTAAATTCAAGTTCAAGTTCTACATTATATACATGTTCAAAGTTCACAAATAAAGTTCAAAGTTTAAGTTCAAAATTAAATTTAAGTTCAACTTTAAAAAAAATCCTAAAGCTCAAATTTTATATTATATTCAACTTTAAAGTTCACAACTTAAAATTCAAGTTCCAACTTTAATCTAAGTTCAAGTTAAACACTACTAAAGTCATAAGCTTAACAAATCCTAAATTAAAATTCAAGTTCTACATTATATACGAGTCCAAAGTTATAAAATAAAGTTAAAAGTTTAAATTCAAAATTAAATCTAAGTTCAACTTTAAAAAAATCATAAAGTTCAATTTTTATATTATACTCAACTTTAAAGTTCACAACTTAAAATTCAAGTTCAAACTTTAATCTAAGTTCAAGTTAAATACTTCTAACTTCAACAATAATTAAATTCAACTAAGTCAATAACAATTCTACTAAAAAACAACAATTTATTCAAACTTCAATAATAATTCTAACTTCATTCTAACTTCAACTCAATTCCAAAATTATAATTAATTTCAACAACAATTCAATCCCAACAAAAAATAACTTATTTGTAAGCTCATTCAAAAAGCCTAAAATTCAAGCTAGCTAAAACCCTAAAATTATTAATTACTCACTAATTTACAAAACCTATACAAACTAACTATGCTAATACCATTGTAACTTCATAGCAATACTATTCCAACACAAAATAACTCAATTCATAAACTAATTTCAAAAAATCAAACTTAAAGATTCCCCACAAAAATAAAAAAAATAATTTCATTTACTTGTTCAAAATACAATACACAAAATAATACTTGTAATACCCTAATTTTAACAATAGAAGTGAAATGGACAAGCTAACAAGTTATAAAATTCAAAAGCATAAAATAACAAAATAATACTAAAAATGAAGCAAAATAGAAGAAAAATTAGTTACCTTACTTGAGTGGAGGAGGAAACGACGTTGAGGCAGTAGCGCCAGTGGTCGGATGGTGGTCGGGGACGGAGGGGCAATGGCTGGGTGAAAGGGCTGCTAGGGTTTGTTTTTGGAGGGGATATGAATGTTTGGAAGGGGGAAGAATGAGTGAAAGTCGGGCCTTTTTTATATATATCCACCTAGGGGCGACGGAGGATGTCGTTATGTCCGTCACCCTTCATTAATTTTTTTTTACCGTTGACTAAAAGAGCGACGGATAGGGCGATGTCGTTCTTCGCTTATATTTTATTAAAAAATTTAATTAATACAATCAATATAGCGACGGACAATGTCGCATTATCCATCGAAATTTTTAAGAA